>ML297991.1:1838-63829 GCA_005239495.1 Nicotiana undulata | reverse complement strand
TCTCGAGATGGAGATTGAGATTGGCCTCGAGAAGAAGAAGGCCTGATGGCCAACACGGAAGAAAAAGGCGCGGGAGTAGACTCGTCGTCCGAAATTAACCACCTTCTTCTCACCCGGTGCACTAAAGCACCCTCTTCTTCACCCTCATCTTCCCCTCCAGAGCGGGAATCCAGGGTTTTCCTTTTCGAAGCACTAGTTAGAATACTCTGAGCATGGAACAAGGACATCCTTGGAAGTGATGAAGTTACCCCACAGGTAGAAACCCTATCAGAAAAAGGAAAAGAGTTAATAAAAAAAACTCAAGCGAGGAAAGGAGTGAGAGAAACANAATGAACATCCACTTACCAAGTATTATACGCTCAATACATGGCAAGTGGGGGGACTATCTGTATAGGTAAAAAATAAAGCATCATACGTGTACAAATTTTGGATGACTCAGCCAACCAGGTGGACTAAGTAAAAAATCACACGTGGACACGGAATAAAGAGATACGGTCAATACAAGAAATTAGCCGCGGAAAGATCATCAAAGAAGAAGAGGCGCGGTCACAACAAATCCGAGCGTAATAATGGGCCGATCCGAAGATCAGCAATCAATGTCCTGTACGTTATGTAACTTNAAAAGTACTTCCAGGATCTTTCCTCGGCAGGAGCAGCAGTCAACATTCTTTCTACCCAACCACAGATGTCGGAGACTTTCTCGACAACATTCATAGTTGCTGCAAATAAGAAGAAAACAGATACGATGTTATAAACACAAAGTAAATTTTATTACAAATAAAACAGGTGCGAATCAAAGTACTTACGTGCACGATTCCACTTCTCAGGGAAGGGAAGATTATTCTCACCCACTAAAACAGCAGTGGGAACAACCACGTACCTAAGGTACCAACCTCTGTCTTTATCATCGCCGGGGGTTACTAAAACCCTCTTGCTCCGGGCAACCAGAGTAAAAACCCCTTGACGGAATAAAGCAGGAGAATATAAATGCAGCAGATGATGAAGTGTAAAAGGAACGTAAACCTTTGAAGCCAGAACTCTCAAACAAGCAACAACACGCCATACTAGGGGACCAACTTGTCCTAAACAAATATTAAAAAAGCGACAATACTCTATGATCACAAGATCAACAGGAGGCTGAAATCCTAATGTGAAAGGATAAGTGAAGACGTAAGAAAAACCCGTTTTAAAAGACGTAATCCTTTGAGTACTACTTGGAACAAGGACAGGAACATTAGACTCCCAAAAACACTCCCTACGAACAACGGGAATGTGACCTACAGTAATGATAGTAGCGTATTTCTCAATGCTATCCAGAGAATGAGCTTGTTCGGTAATAGGAGAATTTACTTCTGGAAAGATTATCTCCGAAGGAATGATTTCATCAACTCTGGGTTCATGAAAGTCATCCTTGCTCCTAGAAATAGAATGAGAAGATCTACCTCTCGGAGAAAACAACGACCTAGCAGAGGAAGGAGAAGAAGAACCTCTAATAGAGGTACGTCCTAGGCTCCTTAATCGGCCACCTCTTCGACTCCTAGTCGGAGCAGAAGAAGAAGCCAGAGCTTCAACATCAATAACCTTTTCAGGTTGGCCTGAGGAAGACATATTTATAAAATCTAGGAAGAAATTCTTTCACAAAGAGAAGATTAAGTTATAGAAGTTTTTCGTGCTAAGGAAGAAAAGAAGAAGACTATTTATACTTAATGGCAACCGTCGAAACTTGGAAAGGTAATGATGGAAGGTCATAATCAAAAGTGTCACTTCGGGACTGATGCAGCCGCAAAAAGCCCTAAAAGGCGCCGGGTCATTTCAGAACCAATCAGAAACGAACACGTGGAAGAAGCATTAAATGGAAGTGATGTGCGATGCATGCGCCCATAAAAGAATACAAGGTTTCGAGGTAAAGCGGCGGCAAAATATTCCCGCCATAAATGAACATCCACTTACCAAGTATTATACGCTCAATACATGGCAAGTGGGGGGACTATCTGTATAGGTAAAAAATAAAGCATCATACGTGTACAAATTTTGGATGACTCAGCCAACCAGGTGGACTAAGTAAAAAATCACACGTGGACACGGAATAAAGAGATACGGTCAATACAAGAAATTAGCCGCGGAAAGATCATCAAAGAAGAAGAGGCGCGGTCACAACAAATCCGAGCGTAATAATGGGCCGATCCGAAGATCAGCAATCAATGTCCTGTACGTTATGTAACTTCTAAAATAACAGTTACTATTTATCATTGTAACGCCTCATAAATGCAATAATTAAGCATTAAATAGGCTATTATGACAGAAATACACACGTTGTACTAGGAGAATATCCCTATAAAAGGGACATAGAATGTAGAAAAGAGGATCATCTGATTTTGGGAATACTAAGCTATTTTATTCTTTTGCTCTCAAAATTATTGCTAGTTATTCTTTATCTTACCAATTCGATTATCAGTAACCCCAGTTTATCCTAAATTAAGCTTTAGTCAGGAGAATTCATTTCTTGGTTAAACAGTATTTAGCAATAATGATAACATGAGTTGCGCCTACAAAAAGAAATGAAGATTCATATCGCCAACCCTACTTGTTAGGAATAAAACGTAATTGTTGTTGCTATTAATTATTGTTGTTTTTGGTGGGTAAACGGCGAGAAACAACATGAACTTACAATCCTGACTTCGATATTTTGCAACAGAAACGACAAAACAGTTGAAATGTCTCATCAGTCAAGTCTTAATGGAATTTAATGTTTGTCGGTTGCTGGTTGGCCACTACCAGATGTGAACAGTCACTGAAAAACTATAAATACTCGCTCATTAATTCATTCAAACTTTACTTTCAAACCTTCTGCTCTCGTACCTTATAAATTTCAACACTCCCAAACATCAATTCTCTGGTTACTTTGAAATCCCTTTATAAGAACTTATGTTCATTATCTCAAATCATCAAGCATATTCTTTTAACTACCTCTTTTTCCTTCAATTTCCAAAGAAATGGAGAGGACCTCAAAGTCCGTTCCTCAAAAAGAAACTCCCTCTGCCTTGCGATCGGCTGAAGAGGAAAACATTTCGTCTGCTGCTACTGAGGAAACGACACTGGAACCTCCCCTAAAGATGTTCGGTGCCCGACTGGTGTTGATTTCAAGGTGGATAAACCCTCCTGGGTACCGGGTCGGTGTGAGCCGATCTCGAGATATATATTCTCAGTCACATATAGTTTCCTCTCCAAGGTCAAGGAGGATTGCAACTGGGTTAATAAGAATGTGGTGGTCCCCACGCCCGAGGAAGCGATTACTACCTACGTGGAGGGTTTTTTCAGTGAATACACTTATCCCTTCACGCTAGGCCCCTTGGATCCGGTCATCATAATTACCTTCTGTAATAGGTACGAGGTGACCCTCAATCAAAGTCATCCTTCTTTTTGGAGGATAGTGATTCTCCTTCACTTCTTCGTAAACAAAATCGAGGGGTGTCCCTTCACCATTGATCATCTCATGCGTCTATACACTCCTCAACTCTATCGAGGGGGATTAATAAAGCTTGCCCATCGGGCCAGTAAGGCCTCATTCTCGAGCACTGACGAGGATCGGGACCGAGGCTGGTTAGGCCGATTTGTCCGCATGAAGACCTCAGATTTAATCCAGGCCAAGGATATGCCATTTCCTAAGAAATGGATCATGACACGTAAGTACAACCTTTCTTTTAAGATTTCGCTTATCGCTTTTCCTTTTTCGTCCCTTCTCATCGACGTTTTGTGGTGGTGTAGATGTTGCTCGAGTGTCGGATGCAGCTCCTCGACTCATGGAATTGGTCGAGGGCATTGTGTCGCAGAAGCCGTATTCCGAGCGCGCATGGCACGAACTTTCGAAAGGCCGATGCAGGCCCGTTCTCAAGGTGAGATTCCTCTCTTGAATGGATAACACTTAGGTTTCCTGCTACATCTGTTTTCACTTCTTTTTCTTTTGCAGGTCTTCCCAAAGATGTTGCAATGAGGCCTCCATCTGGTGGCGAGAATTGCCCCTCTAAGTCCCCTGCTCCGAGACAGGGTGAGGAAATGGGCTCCGAGTTCTCCAAACTTGTAGATGAAAAAGCTAAAAAGGAGGTTGGTGCGCAAATCCAAGGAAAGCACCAGTGCCCAGGAGATCCTATCGGACTCACTCAATCGACTAAGGGACGAGTCTCAAGAAGAAGAAGAAGCTTCCGAGGTGATGACCTGCATGAGAAGCGATACTGAGCTGCCTCAAACCAGGGTGGCTGATAAAGAGGCAGTGGTAGAGGCCTCCGAACTAGGGAGAGGCGAGGCTATTTTGCCCCGAGCTGGGGAGGTCGACAAAGAGACCACGACCGGTGCTTCTCGGGAAGAGGATAATGTCTCGAAGGATGCACTTGGGGTGACATATCTCTGCGGGTCACCTTTATTTACTAACTCCATGATTAACGAGGCCCGAATGTTGAAAGGACGCCCATATGAGGGGCCCCAAGGGGCGGCAGATTCTTTGAACAATTTCTTTGACGTATTAGATTCTATCACCTCGGAGGATGTCACTGAGTTGGGTGACTTACCGGTACCAAAGAAGATACCGACTTCGAGATCCAATGGGTCTTCTTCAAGTCCGAAATTAGTAAACTGGTTCCCAACTCCGAGGGCAGATCCTGACCGAAAGCGGTCAAGTATAATGTCCATTCTAGAGGATGCCCGAGTTCTCTCTAACCCAGTGGGGGTTTCTAGTTATCTTCGGTGCTTGGTGACCGAAGAGGATCAAGCCAAGATGGACGAGGTGGAAGCGCCCTGACTTTTCAACGAAGCATAACATGCGTTAAATCGGGGTAACATCGAATGCCTCTTTATTATGTACTTATATTAAGTCGCAAACAATCGTAACATTTATCTTGGTGCTTACAGGCCTCAGTGCTTCATTACGAGACTTTTTACCAATATCGGGAAGAGTTAAGCCATCATGATATCGAGACTTGAGAGCTCACTAGGAAGAAGGATGCTTACAAGCTTTTCAGTGAGAAATTCCAGGCTGATCTAGAAGCAGCTCAGAAGGAGCATGCCGACCTGGTCGAGCAGGTAAGAAGATATTTTGAAGTTAGTGACAATGAGTCAGGCACGCTGGATAACTGTCTGAGCCCGCAGGTTCAAAAGAAACTTCACCAGATTGAGCAGCTCCAGGCGGAGGTGGATACGGTAAAAGCTGAGGCCGAAGAATGGAAAAGAAACATGAACAGCTTGGCCTCGAAAAAAGAGACTGCTCGGGCAAAGTTGGCTTCGGCTGAGGTCCAGATCTGAACTGCAAAGGAAAAGGACTTGGTACTGGCCAAAAAGATTGAGGAGCTCTAGTCTCAGCTGAGCTCGGTGGTCTCTAATCAAGAAACTCTGGCCAAGGAGCTTGAGGCGGACAAGTCGTAGGTCGCTGTGGAAATCCCGATGAGAGGGTGGACCAGTACAAGGCCGATGCCGAGGTGGCTCAGGACCAGGTGAAAAATTTAGTGGAGCATACGAAGTGGAAATCCCTAAGGGAGGCCCTTGAGGGACTTCATGCTCGGGGTTTTGACTAATTGGCTGAGATCGAGAATGCCAAGATGCTCGAATCCAAGGCCAGGAATTCTGCGGGGTTTGAAGATTCGGGTGAGTTTGAGGATGGCGGAGATCCCGAAGGTGATGATGCGGCCCCCGATATCTTTTTTTTCTTCTTCTTTTTGAGGTCGTTCGACCTTTGTAAAGATTTGTATTGGGGAAACTTGGCCCTTGTAAAAAGAATTTTGGATATGTATATATATAAGGCTTTTTCCCCTTCACAACTTTTGAATTTTCCCTTTGTTTTATTATTTGTATTCGCAAAGATCGAAATGCCTTAGCATGAGATGATTAGGTTATGTTCGAAGGTTCAAACAAAACTTGCCTTTAACATTATTCTGTTTTAAGGCATCTTGGGGACTCGGTGTTACCAAAAACTTTTTCCCAAAGTAGTTTAGATTATAGTTTGCCGAGGGTAGCCTTTAAAACCAGCTACAATGTTTTTTTTGAAGGCCTTGTTTTTGTTAAGGGTATCGGACGTATTCGAGCCGTGTTAATATGGCCGTAGCTTTTTTAGTTCGGGTGTGGCTTGATATCTCGAGTTATCCGGGCTCGCCTAAGATAACAGTCCCCGAGTGGGGGCATACGTGGCCTTTGAAATTTGGGGGTTTTCTAATAGGTCTTATGTCCCCGAGGTTTAATAGCTCGGACTGTCCGAGTTTGTTTTCGGATGGAAGTCCCCGAGTGAGAGAGTGATTGTTCGAACGTGAGTTAAGACGGACCTTGGGCTCGATACCTTTAGGGGATCGGATGTAGGAAATTCCTTAAGAAATGCAAGGAAAAATTTTAAAGGACAAGATGTTTGCCAAGGAAGAGACTTCTTTTTATTTTTGTGCATAATAGTTATGCATGTGTACATTCTTTGCCAGGGTTCGAGCAGTCTATGTGGGCAAGGTTCATTTGACCGTTTGGCCCTTATAATGAATCTTATCGACGGAGACCCTTCAATCCCGAAGTCTCTTTCCATGCTAAAGTCGGTATCCAAGGGTAGTGCCCCCCAGTGCTCGGGGTTGATCAAAGATAGGCCTCGAATGTTGTTGTGATCATCGTTACCAATTTGTAGTCAGCCTTACATCCTAAGTTAGCACGATTTACTTGTTGCATCATTAAAAACCTTGCCGGAAAACCCATTTGGGACAAAACTGGTTCAAGGGAAAAAGAGTGCAACGCGTGCTTTTAGACCTAAAATATCGTATTGTCCCTTGTTGGTTACCTGCAAGCGTTAGTTTAAAATGTAAATAAAATAAATAACGAGGTCGTACCTTAGCACTAATATCACTTAAAGTGAGTTATAGTCCAGTTGTTCGGTAGAAAGAACGAGGTCGTACCTTAGCAGTAATAATTTGGTACGATCCTTCCAAGTTCGGCCCCAATTTACCTTTGTTCGGGTTTCGGGTGCTCGGTGTGACTTTTCTTAGTACCAAGTCCCTGGTATTGAAGTGTCTAAGGTTGTCCCTTCGATTGTAATACCTTTTGGTCCGCTATTTTTGGGTGGCCAACTGGATAAGACTGGTTTCACGCCTTTCATCTAATAGCTCCAGGCTCGTACTCATAGCCTCGTCGTTTGATTCCTTTGTCGCATATCGAAATCTTATACTTGGTTCTCCAACTTCGACCAGTATCAGAGCTTCGGCGTCATAAACCAAAGAAAATGGGGTAGCCCCAGTGCTTGACTTCGAGGTCGTACGGTATGCCCGTAGGACTTCGGGTAGTATTTCCTTCTATCTTCCTTTGGCGTCGGTTAACCTCTTTTTAAGGTTTTAGAGTATGGTTTTGTTGGTAGATTCAGCTTGTCCATTCCCACTAGGGTGATAGGGTGTTGATAGTATCATTTTGATCTTGTGGTCTTCAAGGCATTTGGTTACTTTGCTTCCGATGAATTGTTTCCCATTGTCGCATATAATCTCGGCCAGCATTCCGAATCGACATATGATGTGGTCCCAAAGGAAATCGATGACTTCCTTCTCCCTGACCTTCGCGTACGCCTGGGCTTTCACCCATTTAGAAAAATAGCCAGTCATAAACAATATAGATTGAGCCTTACCGGGTGCCCATAAAAGGGGGGCACCGATGTCCATTCCCCACTTCATGAACAGCCATGGTGACGAAACTGAATGCAACAGCTCCCCGGGTTGATGAATCATTGGGGCGTGTATTTGGCATCCATCACATTTTTGAACGAACTCTTTTGCGTCTTTTTCCATGTCGATACAGTAATAATCGTCTCTGATTATTCTTTGAACTAGCGATTTGGCGCCCGAATGGATTCCACAAGTACCTTCGTGGATTTTCCTCAAAACGTACTCAGTATCGCCTGGCCCTAGACATATTGCAAGTGGGACATCGAATTTTCTTCTGAACAGGGTTCCATCTTTGGACAGGCTAAATTGAGATGCCTTTGTACACAGGGCCCTCGATTCTTTTGGATCCAAAGGCAATTTACAGGTCCTGAGATATTCTATGTATTTATTCATCTAGTCCCAAGTTTGGCTAGTCGAGTTGATCTCGGCATGGCCTTCTTCCACCATCGATCTCATAATTTGTATGACTTCTCCGAGTTGAATTGTCGTATTTGACCGATGACCCTAAGTTAGTTAGGGCATCAACCTCGTTGTTTTGACCCCGAGATACATGTTGCAAAGTCCTTTCTTTGAACTGATGTAATGTTACCTGTAACTTGTCCAAGTATCTTTGCATTCGTTCTTCTCCGACCTCGAATGTTCCATTGACTTTGTTTACCACAAAGAGGGAGTCGCATTTGGCTTCGATCACCTCTGCCCCCAATCTTTTGGCTATTTCAAGACCTGCAATCATGGCCTCATATTCAGCCTCGTTATAAGTCAATTTCACAGTCTTAATAGATTGTCCTATTATATTACCTGTTGGTGGCTTCAGTACGATGCCAAGTCCGAACCTTTTTGTGTTTTAGGCGTCGTAAATAAAGAGGGTTCAGGTTCCCCAGGAAGTCCCTGAGTTAACCAATAACTCTCTTTCGACCTCGGGTATTAGGGCCAGTGTAAAATCAGCCACAAAGTGCCAAAATTTGAGATTTAATGGCAGCCCGAGGTCGGTACTCAATATCGTACCCACTTATTTCCACGGTCCATTTGGCCAACTGGCAGGGGAGTTTGGGCTTATGCATAACATTCCTCAATGGGTAAGTAGTTACGACACATATGGGGTGACACTGGAAGTATGGTTTTAGCTTCCTAGAGGCACTTAGCAAAGCGAGCGCCAGTTTTTCTATGTGAGGATACCTAGTTTTGGCCTCACCTAAGGTCTCACTAACATAGTAAATTGGAAATTGCGTACCTTGCTCTTCCCGTACTAGGACTCCATTTAGCGTTATCTCCGAGACCGCCAAGTATAAGTACAGTTGTTCGTTTGTCTCTGGTGTGTGAAGCAATGAGGGGCTCGATAGATACCGTTTGAGTTACTCCAAAGCTCGTTGGCATTATGGCGTCCACGAGAAGTTATTCTTTTTCTTCAATAGTGCGAAGAATCGCTGGCTCTTGTCGTCTGACCTCGAAATAAGTCGCCCCAGGGCGGCTATGCGCCCGGTTAACCTTTTCACGGACTTTACGGTGTCCAAGACCGTGATATATTAGATGGAATTGATTTTATCGGGATTGATCTTGATTCCCCGATTGGATACCATGAATCCAAGGAATTTACCTGACCCAACTCCAAACACACATTTTTCAGGGTTCAGCTTCATATTGTATTGCTTCAGTATGGTGAAGGTTTCCTGCAAATGTTTTAGATGGTCCTCTGCTCGTAGGGACTTAACCAACATGTCATCAATGTAAGCATCCGTTGATTTTCCTATTTATTCCTCGAACATCCGATTTACTAGGCATTGGTACATGGCACAAGCATTTTTTAATCCAAACAACATTATGTTATAACAGTATGCGTCGTATTTGGTACTGAAGGAAGTTTTTTCCTGATCACCCGGGTCCATCCGTATTTGGTTGTACCCGAAATAGGCGTCGAGAAAACTAAGGATTTCGTGGCCGATCATGGCATTGATCATACGATTGATGTTAGGCAAAGGAAAAGAGTCTCTGGGACATGCCTTATTCAAATCTTTGTAATCTACACACATTCTTAGTTTATTCCCTTTTTTAGGGACTACCACTACGTTTGCTAACCAATCCGGGTATTTAACCTCCCAAATAAACCCTATTTTAAGGAGTTTAGATATCTCGTCCTGGATGAAGGCATACTTGATCTTGGAATGGGGTATCCTCTTTTGTTTGACCAGGTGGAACTTCGGGTCAAAACTTAGCTTGTGAGTGGTTACCTCCAACTGGATTCCTGTCATGCCAGGGTGGAACCAAGCAAAACAATCTTCGTTAGTTATAAGAAATTGAATGAGCTTTTCCCTTAGATCGGAGCTTAGCCTCGTACCAAGGTATACCTTTCAATGGGGCATCCATTCTTTCAATATGACATGTTCCAGCTCCTCGACCATTGACTTAGTGGTATCGGAATCATTAGGGGTTATAAAAGACCTGGGAACCGAATAATCATCATCCTCACCTTCCTTTTGTCTGTCCGAATCTGCCGATGATGGAATTAGCGATTGCTATTTGGCCCCATTTTTTACCATTTGGTTTGGATCCTTCGATGTTGAGATTGTAGATGTCGGTATCACCTCCTCGACCACAAACATTTCCTCTGCAACTGGTTCTTCACTGTATACTATTTTGACTCCTCTAGGTGTTGGGAATTTTAGTGCCTGGTGCAGTCTCAAGGCCACTGCCCTCATGTTGTGGATCCATGGCCTTCTGAATAAAGCGTTATACCACATGTCTCCTTCGATCACATAAAATTTAGTTTTCTGGATGGTCTCAGTGGTGTTTACTGGTAACGTTTGTTTCTCCCTTAGTGGTTTCACATGCCATGCTGAATTTGTTTAGAACTCGAACTTCAGGCATGATTTGGTCTTGCAGACCAAGCTGTTCCATGACCCTTGATCGAATGATGTTGGCCGAGCTACCTGGATCAATTAACACACGTTTAAATTGAATTTTATTTACGAGTACAGATATTACCAGTGCATCATTGTGGGGATGTACGATCCCTTCCGCATCCTCATCGCTGAAAGATAAAGTTCCTTACGATATGCCGTCTCGAGTTCGCTTCTCCCTAGTGATGGATACTTTGGTACATTTCAACATCGGCCTCTATGGGATATGAACCCCACAGATTATCATGTAAATGACGTGTCGAGGTTCTTCTTGTTCTACCTGTCTGTTAGAATCCATATTCCTGAATGATTCTTGGCTCGGTCGCTCACGAATTCTCGAAGGTGACCATTGTTGAATAGCCGGGCTACTTTCTCTATTAGCTCTCGACAATCTTCCGTTCTGTGACCGTGAGTGCCATGATATTTGCACATCTGGTTAGGATTGTTGGATCGTATTGTAGAGGTCGAGGCCACTTGGTATTTTGGTTGCGCCCAATAGTTGATACAATGGCGACAACATCGACATTGAAGTTGTATTCCGATTGCCTCGACGCTTCTTTAGGCCCGATGGACCTGTTAAAGCTGTTTTTGCTCATAAGTCCCCGATTGCTTTGACCTCGGTCATTTCTCCTTTCGTTTCTCATGGAGTTCCTTTCGGACCCACTACTTCTCCGATCTCCATTATATGGCTGATACCGATTCCAGATTGGTCTCGGTTCACAGTCGATGTCTCTCTTGACTTTTTCGAGGAATCTGACGGGATAAACAGACCCTGAAGGGGGCCCGAATTGATCGTCTCCGACTTTGATTTTTGATTGATACCGGTTATGCGCGTCGGCCCAGGTAACGGCTGGGTATTCTATCAGGTTCTTCTCCAGCTGCTGTGAAGCTACCGAGCTTCAAATATTGAGTCCCTAAGTGAAAGCTTGAATAGCCCAATCAGCACCGACTAGTGGCAGATCCATTCATTCAATTTGAAATCGGGACACGAACTCTTCAAGCATCTCATTCTCCTTCTATTTGACTTTGAAAAGGTCTGATTTGTTTGTCTCGGCCTTGATGGCTCCAGCGTGTGCTTTTACGAAGGAGTCTGCAAGCATAGCAAATGAGTCAATAAAATTAAGAGGTAAGTTGAGATACCATATCATAGATCCCTTTGATAGGGTCTCCCCAAACCTTTTCACCAAAACAGATTCGATCTCGTCGTCCTCAAATTTGTTCCCTTTGATGGCACATGTATAAGAGGTCACATGATCGTTTGGGTCGGTCGTTCCGTTATACTTAGGTATTTCGGGCATACGAATTTTTTTGGGAATCAGCTTTGGAGTCGCACTCGGAGGAAAAGGTTTTTGCACGAACTTCCTAGAATCCAGTCCTTTCAATATCGGAGGCGCTCCTGGGATTTGGTCTACCCTGGTATTGTAGGTTTCGACCTTTTTGTCGTTAGCTTCTCGAGCATCTTTATAATCTCGGGGTTAGCCCTCGACTCATGTTCGTTGACCTTTCTATGACGGTGCATCCATGCTGGTGACTTCCCGGGGTGGATCGGGCTCAACTCTTCTCGGTGCACGTCTTTGGTTCTATAACTAAGCTATCACCGCTTGTTGAGCCTGCAGAATTTCAAAGATCACCTGTAGATTGATCTGTCTCCTTCAGAATTGTTGTGTGTTTCGAGTTGTCGATCGAGCACCACCACGAACGCTTTTTTCCGGGTCGGCAGGCAAGTTTATGTCGATAGCCACATGTGAATTAGCGCCAATCGGGTCTACGATCGGAATTCCAATGGGATCAGCAGGTACTACCTCGTTTTGGGCGCTATGTTGTTATTTTCACCTTGATGACCGGACTCGTTGTCAACATGCATGAGTGCTGGTTGAGATTTTGACATTTTGTGTTCTATCCTGGAATCAAAGACACTTCAAAGAGCAACGCAGAGTAGTGTGTGTTATGGAGATTTGTATCAAATAACCACTATTATCCTTAGCCCCATGGTGCGTCCCAAACTGTTTACCCTCAAAGTCGGATAACAATTGAATTTGTACGTGATTTTAAGCATACGTGATCTAACTTGATACAAAATGAGAAATCATATTAATATTGAAACTAACAATGGAAAAATAAATGCAAACCACACAAGTTGAACAAACTTAGCCTTAAAGGTTAGTCACCCTCGAGTCAGAAAATACTTTTATCGATGCCGAAACAGAATGACAAGATAATAAGAACTAGAAATAACAATATATTGCTTTGTGATGTGTGTTACAATGTGTTGAATGAATTATGAGGCCCCCCATTATAGAGTAGAGGAGTCCTATTCTAGGTACATTTCTATAAAAGGTAAAAATCTATCGATTTGCTGATTGCCGGTTCTTTGGTGATACGTCTCGAGTTTCTCGTCGTAATATCCGACCGGTCGCGGATATTTCAGTCTTCTGTTAGTTATCTCCGAGCTTGTTGGAGGCTAAGGTCGACACCAGACTCGATGTTCCTCGAAGGCAAGTTTTTCGACCTCGGGTTCTAGCTCGGTGAGACTTGATGTCGATCTTTAGATCATAGTCGCCACGTTCCAAGCCTGATATACCAAGTTGTAGTCAAGCTCGACTTCGACTGTATACAGTTGTTTGTATAGAATTATTTTCAAATAAAATAAGAAATCATTTATTACCTATTATTTTTCAAATTTACCATTTTCTAATAGTTGAGTGTTAGACGTTTAAGGAGAAATAAAAGACCGTTTAGACAAATACACTTACAATTAAGATTATTAATTTCTTTCTTAAATAGTTTACTTATATTAAAAGCATATAGTAATATGAAATGTTGGCAATATAATATAATATATGTTAGAGTTTTTGTACGTCCTTGAAAATAACTTTTAAAGTATCATTTTCTGTCCTTTAAATAATGAGTTTAATTAAAACGATACTAATTGGAACACAAAGGTAAATTTAGAAGGGAAAAAAACATAATAAATAATCTTATATTTTTCTAGATCCTTAGATATTTCCTAACAAATTCAATTTAACAAAATCACTAGTAATATTTAGAATTGAAGGGAGTATTAATTAAACAACTATTCCCTCCGGTCCAAGATAAGTGATTTTTTATTTGTTTTCACGCAGATTAAGAAATTCATCTGTTAGCATTAATTAACAATGAAATTGATCATATTAACCTTTACTATCCCACATAAATATTCTTAACACATACTCCAACATTATTTACTCCAAGGGCAATGTAAGAAAAAAAATAATTAATTCATTCTTGAAATCTGAAAAAATTACTTATTTTGGACCACAAATTTTTTTTTAAAAAATCACTTATTTTGGACGGAGGGAGTATTGATGATTGGACATTTTCTTTCGATGCAGTAATAGTTGTTAAAAACAATCCAAGTGTTTGTCTTTCAGATTGGGAAGCGTCGGTGGTCATGAGAATTAAAAGGAAGATTTTTCGAAAAGCGAGAACGTTGAATCCAAGAATGGATCATCACTAAATAGTGCTCTAATTTTCCAACTCAACCAAAATGATGAAGCCTATTTAATTGATAAAAGGAAGTGTGGAATTAATTGTGGTGTAAATACTTGCTTGAATAAATACCAACCATATCACTAATGAAATTCAGGCCACACAGTGTGCTAGCTCTTGCTTAAGATTTAAAGTACCACGTGCATGCATAGGCGCAATAGCATGTTAATAAACGAAGACACAGGGAGGGTTTCTTGGATCTAAACCTAAAATTTAAACATCAAACTGAACTAAAATTTTATGGAGTTTCGTGATGGATCTAGCGGCAACATTTATCTTTGCTGCTTCATTCCCCATGTATTTTCGCTTTCTCAATCGAAAATACCTTTGGCTCTCCGCCTTTGAAGTTTTTTGATTTATTTTAATTTTGCTAGTACACTTCACTACTTCCTTTCGTTCATTAGATTTTAACACAATTAACCTGAAAATATGGAGATCTAACTGCGTAATAATAATGAGGCAATCATTAAATTCGAATCATAATACTAAAATTTGAACAATGACATGTATGTATAATTTAAACTCTTTAAGAGTAATATATAAAACAAACAAAATGAAGGTAAGCCAACCAAAAACCCTTTTCAAAAAAAATGCTAGTATTGGAAATTTTAATACATGGTACTCCTCTTTGTGTGTGCGTGCGTCGATCTTTGGAGTCTCTGTTTCTTGAAACAAAAAGTATAGTAGCATGGAAATTGGAATAGTTGGCGCCAACATTGACGTCCATGGCAAGTTTGAATCCTTTTTCGATCAGTCTTTTTGAGTTGACAGAAATCAGATCTCCACTTTAGCAATATATTGCCTTTAGCAATTATATATCATATCCGTGTTTGTCGTACACATGTTTTAAGAGTTACTTTTGCCAAGTGCTCTCAAGGATTAATTAAAACTCATTTAGTATGAATTTAAATTATATGCACTAACAATATAAATAATTTTTATGTTTTTAGTACAATTTAATTTGTTGTATCAGGTTGTGTTTCTTATTCTCTAAGGGGCGAATGGTACGAGGTATAATAATGTATAGTACTGGTATAAAAATTTAATACCACCTTAATACTTCGTTTATTAGCAAACAAGGTATAAGTTATCCCAGGATTAAACTTAACACCGGGATAACTTATACCTTATAGAGGGTGAGGTAATTAGCACCGGTATAACTTATACATTCTTCTTACAAATTATGCAATTGTCATATTTAATACAACATACCAAACAATGGATAAAAAATAATCTCAGCATAACTTATACCAGTATAACTTATCCCGGCATAAGCCGTATTCAAACCAAACGACCCCTAAATGACAAAACTTCATGACAACGAGTAGTTTTCAATTAAATGGGCTATGTGTTTGACCCAAAATTTAGATCTAACAACAACAACAAGCATACCCAATACTATTCCACACTGTGGGTCTAGGGAGGGTAGTGTGTACGCAAACCTTACCCCTACCTTATGCGGATAGATAGACAGTTTTCAATAGACCCTCGGCTCAGGAAAGCATAAGCACCACAATAATTAAAATATATACAAAAAGGGACAGTACCAAACAGTCATATAAAAGCAAAATAAAAATAACAAAACAGAAAGGTGACCGACAATGAAAGAAAACAACGGTTAGTCATACAAACCTACTACCAACAGAAAGTGAGACTGTCGCCAATACTACTGTTAAGAACACTCTAGACTACCTACTCTACTACCCTAATCCTCGACCTCCATACCTTCCTATCAAGGGTCATGTCCTTGGTCAGCTGAAGTTGCACAATGTCTTGCCTAATCACCTTTCCCCACTCGTTCTTAGGCCTACCTCTACCTCTTAGTTGGCCCTCCAATGTCAACCTCTCACACCTTCTCACCGAGGCGTCTGTGCTCCTCCTTCTCACATGACCAAACAATATAAATCGTGTTTCCCGCATCTTGTCCTCAATAGGGGCCACACCCACCTTGTCGCGAATAACATCATTTCTAATCCTATCTAACATGTTGTGCCCACACATCCATCTCAACATTCTCATCTCTTCTACCTTCATCTTCTGAACCTGAGCGGTCTTGACTGGCCAACACTCGGCCTCATACAACATCGTTGGTCTGACCACCACTCTGTAGAACTTACCCTTAAGTTTCGGTGGCACCTTCTTGTCACACAAAACACCGGAAGCGAGTCTCCATATCATCCATCCCTCCCCAATACGATATGTGACATCTTCATCAATCTCCCCACCCCACACCCCTGAATAATATATCCAAGGTACTTAAAACTCTTTGTCCTAGGGATGACCTGCGAGTCCAACCTCACCTCTCCTTTCCCTCCTTGAGTCTCGCCACTGAAATTACACTCTATGTATTCTGTCTTGGTCCTGCTCAACTTGAAACCTTTAGATTTCAGGGTCTGCCTCTATACCTCTAACTGCGCATTCACACTATCTCGCGTCTCGTCGATCAATACAATATCATCTGCAAATAGCATACACTACGGCACCTCCCCTTGGATGTGGCGCGACAGTACGTCTATCACCAGAGCAAATAAAAAAGGGCTGAGTGCCGACCCTTGATCCAACCCCATCATAATCGAAAAATGGTTTGAGTCCCCAGCCACCGTCCTCACTCGGGTATTTACTCCATCATACATGTCCTTTCAACCTAACATAGGCAACAGGTACATCTCTAGCCTCCAAACATCGCCAAAAAACCTCTCTTGGAACGTTATCGTACGCCTTTTCTAAGACAATGAACACCATATGCAAGTCCGTCTTTCTCTCCTTATACTGCTCCATCAATATCCTAACAAGGTGAATGGCTTCTGTAGTCGAACGTCCTGACATAAACCCAAACTAGTTCTCGAAAATAGACACACTCCTTCTCACCCTTAGCTCTACCACTTCTCCCAAACTTTCATAGTATGGCTAAGCAGCTTGATACCCGATAGTTATTGCAATTTTGGATATCACCCTTGTTCTTGTGTACAGGAACCACCGTGCTCTACCTCCACACTTCAGGCATCTTCTTCATTCTAAAAATGACATTAAATAACCTAGTGAGCCTCTCCAAGCCTGTCTTGCCCACACTCTTCCAAGACTCCACTGGGATTTCATCCGGCCCGGTCTCTTTGCCTCTGCTCATCTTACGCATAGCCCCCTCAACTTCATCAACTCTAATATGCCTACAGTACCCAACGTCACAGGGACTCTCGGAGTTTCCCAAACCACCCAGTACAATGCTCATGTCCCCCTCCTCGTTTAAGAGACTATGGAAGTAGGTCTTCCAACTCTGCCGGATAAGCCCCTCATCCGACAACACTCTACCTTCTTCGTCCTTGATGCACTTAACTTGGTCCAAGTCACGCACCTTGGCTAACCTGAAAACCTCTTATCCCCACCTCGGCCCTCGAGTTCCTCAAACAAACGACTAAAAGTTGCAGTCTTGGCCGCCGTAACTACTAGCTTTGTCTCTTTCTTAGGTAACTTATAATTTAGATCTAGGTTTAAACAATATGATTTTATAATAGAATAGAGTTAATATTAGCCAATATTAATATCCAAAAGATTATTTAACTATTTTCGTAGCAAAATATCACGAGTGTTGTTCAAATAACAATAAATATGCAACGATAAACAATATTCAATGGACCGAGAGCAAAGAGAATATCGTTAAATAGTAATAAATGATAAATAATGGCATTTATGAGCAAGTGAGTCAACCTAAAAGGGATGAGATTCTTTGATATGCCTCCTGACAATGATAAATGATTGATGAGCTCTTGAATATTTGGATTCTCCTTGGATCGTGTGAGACGAGTTAGATGCAGGTCTATCGAAAAAGGTATATTTTGTATCTATGCAATAAAGCAAGAATCCTCCGAGAATGTCAATGTGTTCATTTTTAAATGAATGTCTAGTTCTGACTATAGCCACATATATTTTTATTTATATAGGTACATGGGCCACAAAAACCATAATAGTATAGATGGGAGGTATATCCCCTAGAATATTCTCTATAATGTCTTATCTCTTAAACTAGCCGTTACTACCCTTCTAAAGGGAGTGCTCATCTTCGTCCCTCTATTGATTAAGCTCGACCTCACCTTCATCCTTCATCAGATCACTTCGACCTCGTCTTCGTCCTTTGTTGAATACACATCAATGACGCTGACAGCCTTCGAAGGCTCTCTTAGTATTGACTTAACCCACACATAACTAGGATAACTTTTAGCCCATACATTTAGACCCTCTACTTGTTGAGATCGTCTCTGTGGGTGATTTCAACGAGCGGATAATAGTGTTTATGGTTGTCTTTGTGGTCGAGTTCACTGAATAGATAACATCAATTGTGATCATTGTGACAAACAAGTGATGTGGCTCTTTGTGGGCCGCATGTTCAAACCCTTAAATTTACCGGGTGATTTGGTGGAACCATCTGGTCCAAGAGAAGAAGTGACGTCATGACGCCATGCGTTATGATGATGTTGATTCCCGACGCATTGCGTTGATTCACACGTGACCTTCGATTGGTTCTGCCATTTCGATTCTAGTGCCAATTATGATGAACCATTTCAGATTTAGTGCCTTAATCTCTATACATAAGGATTGTTTCTTCATTATTAAAACTTTACTTATTCTCATACCATCCTTTCTCTCATAAACTCTGTTTCTTTTCTTGAATCTTCTTTGCTTCCCGATTTTCAACTTCTTCTCATACTCTCGTCTTCTATAAGCTTCATAACCATGTCTAAACTTCCCTCTAATGTTGATTAAGAGATTCGCGTTGTTCCTTAGGATGTTGTGTTCCCTTCTCACGGGGAGGACACATTGCCATCACAGAAGATGAATCTCTTCATTCAGTGGAGGAGATCATTCCTTGCAACCTTAAGGCTAGGTCTGATTTTCAACAGTGGCCTAACGCAAGGCCCGGAAAATTTCTATCGTGGATGGCGCCTAAATACTTGGCTGAATTCAAAGCCAAGTTTGGCCTTCCCAACCACGTTGAGTTTATCCTCGCTGATGAGGATGTAGTGCACATTCATCGTTCCGGGTATTGTGCTCTCTACGCCTACTCATTTACCATTGGCTATTTGTTCCCCTTCTCCCACTGGTGGAGGAGTTTTGCCACCATTATGGCATTTTACCTACTTAGCTCGCCCCTAATGTTTATTAGGTCATCAAGATGCTGTCAAAATTTTCAGAGCTTTCAGGGGTCGAAGTGACGGTGCGACACTTGGTGTATCTATTCGCACTTAGCTTCTAGAGAGGGACGATGTTGAACCTTTATCATCGTGGGGGAAAATGCTTGGTGGTGAAGATGGACAATAAGGGTGGTCGGCAATTCTGGCTCGACTACTTCTATGTCAAGACTAAGAGTGTTGCGGATAATGTCAACGGTTTCCCTAAGTCCTATAACCATACACGTAAGTGTTCGAGTTCCTTTTGTTTTCACCTTTTGATGCACTTTGTCTATCTCGAATTGGTCGAATAATTCTTCTTTACCTGTAGCCAATAATCATCCTCCTCTGGCGATACGTATCACTGACTGGGTCAAGCAGGTTCTCCCCTACACCGAGGGGATTTGTGACTGGACGAGCTTCTTTTAGAAGTTCAGACCGGCCCTCCCTTTGACAAGTAAATTTTCTCTTTTGGCCATGATCGTTTTGTATATTGGTTTGTGTCGTCGTAAAATTCTTCTTCTTCTTCTTATTCAAGTTCATTTAGAGGGTCTTCAAGAAGGAATAGGGCACCCGTGCCCACATTTAGGAGGAAAAGTGTGGCCACGCCTTCTGTCTCCACCCCCATCACGGCTATTGCGCCATTTACCTCCGCCCCATCCTAGCTGTTGTACCCGCCCCTCAGTCATTTTCACTTATTGATAAGTATGACAAAGTATCTCCTTGTGATGGGGACCTAAGTCCCCGTAAGAGGAAGTTTGTGGACATCTCGGGGGGGAGGGGAGTTCCCTTGGTTGTCGACTCAGTGAAGGGTGACTTCACCCTTTGGGAGACGATGATGATACACATTAGATACGATATTGGGGCGACCTCCAAGGCCTCACAACTGGAAGAGGCGAACGTGGGCATGCTATTGTGTCCTGAAGGTAGATGTTCGTGGAGAGGACACTTGGTGACGTCTCCGTGTGTGTGAGGTAGGAGGAGGCTTCATCTTCTAGGTCGGCAACAGATTCTTCTCTGGCCATTAAGGACAGAAGAAAGGACGTCATCGTTTAGGAAGATGATTCATGTTCTAACATGGACCCTGCTAATTTTGCGATGATTAATGGGGGACTCACCTAGATCGAGGTGCGAATGGAGGGAGGATCGAGGACCATCACAATCCCAATGGATCATGATTTGCTGAGAAATATCGAGGAGGCGGTCCTCGCTCTCGTTCCTCTTTGTTCCGACACCGAGGGTGTGATCCTCAAGGAGATAAATGATAGTACCATATTAAAGAACATTGACGGTCTTGCTCTCAGAGTAAGTATGGTTGTTGTTCTTTCTTTTACCTTTGCTTTAACTCGTTTATAAGTTCTTACTTTTGCCTTTTCTTTGATTTGCATAAAGTCATCCTAGAGATTGAGAGTGCTCGGAGAGAGAAGAGACGTAAAAAAATTTACTTAAAGTTGAAGGGTAAGTACGAAGAGTACCGTGGAAAGTATTGGGGCCTTCGGAGGCAGCTTCGCGAGGAGGGTAACGTGTCAGCCTTGAGAGAAGAATTGAAGAAAATGGATGAGGAGCTAATGGCGGCCATGGAGAAAGTAGAATAGGGACATGTAAAGATTGTTTTCTCTTGACCTTCTGGAGCAATAAGAATTTGGTTTTGGACCGAATATCCATCTAGAAAGCAATAGAAAGTACGGCCGGCCAACCTATCAAGCATTTGCTCAAGTAAGGATAGTGTAAAATGGTCTTTCCTTGTGACTTTGGCTTCCGATAGTCCATACACACTCTCCACTCGGTCACCGTTCTTCTGGGAATCAACAAGTTCTTATCATTGGTTACTACAGTTATCCCCTTCCTTCGGGACACATTGCACCGGAGAAGTCCATGAAATGTCAGAAATAGGGTAGACCACCCCGGCATCCAACAATTTAATAATCTTCTTTTTGACCAACATCTTACATGGCTTCATTGAGTCTCTTTTGATGTTCAAAGGAGGGTTTGGAATCTTCCTCCAAGTTAATCTTGTGCATGCAAAATGCGAGGCTTATTCCCCGAATATCCACCAAAGTCCACCCAATAGATTTCTTCATCTTGTGGAGCACCTCAAATGTAGAGTCAACATGCATGTGATTCAAACAAGAGGAAAGAATATCCGGTAAAGTAGAACAAGGTCCAAGGAATTCATACCTTAGATGTGGAAGCAATGGCTTCAACTCCAAGATAGGAGGCTCTTCAATTGAAGGCTTTGTAGGAGGAGTTTTCCTATTCTCAAGATCCAAGGAAAGCTTCCGGGGTGCATAATTGTACGACCCCATTCCCTGCAAAGAATTGACACATTCCATGAAGCCATCCATCTTGTCATCATCAAAATTGAGCAAGACGGCCTCCAGCATATCACTCACATAAATCGTGGCACTTGTATCATCACTAATCACATCGGTCACCAAGTCTACGAAAGAACAAACTTCATTGCTATTTGGTTGCCTCATAGAATTGCACACGTGGAACACCACCTTTTCATCACCAACCCGGAAAGTGAGTTCTCCGACTTCAACATCAACAAGAGCTTTCACAGTAGCGAGGAAAGGTCTACCAAGAATAATCAGCACCTCATAGTCCACTTCACAATCAAGAATAACAAAATCCGCCGGGAGAATGAACTTATCAACATGAACCAATACATCTTCAATCACCCTCAACCGCCTCTTCGTTGTACGATCAAACATTTGTAATCTCATAGATGTGGGTCTTGGTTTCCCAATTCCCAAGGTCTTGAAAACCAAATAGGGCATCAAATTGATACTCTCCCCAATAGCACAAAGAGCTTTGGCAAACTCAGCACTTCCAATGGTACAAGGGATTGTGAAAGTATTGGTATCTTCCAATTTTGGAGCCATCAAATGCACAATTCGATAGTTTCAAAATTCATCGACCACTTCTTTGTCACCAAGTCTTTCATAAACTTTGCATAACCGAGAATTCTCTCCAAGGCTTCAACTAATGGCACATTTATCGAGAGACTCTTCATCATATCAATTAAATTTTTGAATTGATTCTTGCCATTTAGCTTGGCGAGCCTTTGAGGATACGGAAGAGGTGGCTTAGGAAATGGTGCCTTAGCTTTTTGCACTACCAGTTCCGATATGTCATTAACATGATTCCTAGACGGGTTCACTTCCTCTTGAGTCTCTTCCACTGTGTCATCAATATCAATCCGCACATCATCATTTTCTTGCACCACATTATTCATGATCTCGTCATCTTCTACACTTGTTCGTCATCCACAAGTTGCCTTTGACATGTGGCGGGTGAATTCCCACCACTTCCACTTCCTGTAGTAACGGCCATGGCATGCCCCGTATTTTTCCCACCCTTTGGGTTCACCACCGTGTCACTTGGTAGTGCCTTCTTAGGGCGAGAATTTAAAGCTTGAGAGATTTTCCCCATTTGTACTTCTAAGTTGCGGATTGATGTGTTGCGTGAAGCAAGTTGGGCATCGAAATCGGCATTTTTCTCCATCATTTGCTTAAACATGTTCTCAATATGGCCCATTTCATTGTTGGAAGAACTAGGACCATAAGAAGGATAAGGAGGTGGGTTGCTCGGTTGTTGATATATCGGGGGCCTTTGAAAACCCGACCCGCGATTTCCTTGATTGTTATTCCACCCACATTGATTGTTGCCTCCCTAATTGCCTTGGTTATTATTGTTATGCCAATTTCCTTCATTACTATTTCTACTCCAATTGCCTTGATTATTTCTACCACTCCAATTACCTTGATTGTGAGAATTCCAATTGCCTTAATTATTTGAAGGTCCCCATTGTTGTTGACTAGGTCCATGGAAGTTGTTTCTTTACCCTTGAAAGTTATTCACATATTGGACCTCTTCTTCTTGATCATTATAGGAATCATCTTGATCAAATCCATTATCACAAAACTGCCCACTCTTTGTTGCACTTCTGGGCTTTTTATTATTCTCTTGTTCATCATCATATTTACTCCCTCCATTGCATTGACTTGCCTCGGGTTTTGCACTTGTTGAAGTTGATCCTTTGCCAATTGGTTCATTGTGGTTGTCAGTTATGGCTTGTCCATAGCCATGCAACTCTTTGTGAAGAAGAATCACATTTGGATCACTTTGTGGAACATTAGCTCTAGATTGCCACGCCGATGAAGTATCCTTCATCTCATCCATAATATCACGCGCCTCCGCATAAGGTGTAGTCATGAAGTTTCCACCGGCAAGTTGATTCACTACACATTGGTTGGTTGTATTGATCCTCAGACACAAAGTTTGTTGAATCATGTTCTCCATCATATCGTTGTTGGGGAACTCTTTCACCATTGTTCTACACCTTTCCCATATCTCGTGTAGTGGTTCATTGGGATCTTTCTTGAATGCTAGAATTTCATCCCGAAGAATAGCCATGTTCCCGGGAGAGAAGTACTTTAAAATAAATTTCTCCGCTAGTTCATCCTCAAAAAAATAAAAGAAAAAGCCTTAGCCTCAAAGCATCCTCGGAGACATTTGTTTGTTTACTCCCTCAACACGTATCTACGAACCCCTTCAAGTGTTTATATGCATTTTCACCCAGTGCACCGGTGAAGAACCTTTGTTGCTCGAGAAAGGTGAGCATCATGTTGGTTATTTGGAAGTTTCCTGCCCTAATACAAGGAGGGACTATAGAACTTGCATACCTTTCATTCGGAAACACCCCATGTGGATCCGCTCGTGGTGGAGGTGGGGGTGAGCGGGTACATTGTCTTGAGGCACTCGACCTCGTCTATTGGCTTGAGATTCAAGAGGGACCTCATCCATTTGATCATCCTCAACGTCCACATCCCCCAAAGCTATGTTAGTGACAAGGAAAGAAAAGAAGATATTCCTAAAAACACAACTAAATATATAGCTAACACTGTTTTTAAGCTCCCCTGCAAGAACGGCGCCAAAAATTGATCTCATCCAATTTGACACCTTAATTCGAGGTTATAAAAACGGTTGATGCAATAATAATATCCAACAAGAGTCGAGGTCGAATTTCACAGGGAGCTATATGTATGGGAGTTAGTAGTATATATCATAGCGTGTGAATTTGAATATCTAAATTTACTCTTCCACAAATTTTGGTTGTTTTAAAGTCTAATTTAAACTACGATTGCAAATTAAGAAGTAAAACTAGGAAATTATTTTTTGTTGTTTTTCAAATATTATAAAAACCCTAGAGCTATGATCTTCACCTAGGTGTTTGACTAATGGGAAATATACTTTAAAACTTATTTTATTGGTCGAGGTGTATTATAGCTATCAACACTCAATTACTCACTCAATACCTCTCGGTCGGAGAGTGATTTTGCCCAATTTGGCTTTCTCAAGTCCAAATAGGTAATGAACAAAATAATTGATAAAAGCTCAAGTCGGGTTGTTACTATATATAGGTTCAACCCTTTAATTGGGCTTATCAATCTCTCGTTTTACTCAATTTCTTGTTAGCTAAGTTTACCTGGACTAAGTGTGTCTTTCTCAAGTAGAGACCAAGTCAAATAGGCATGAACTAATATTTACAACCATTAATACCACAAATAAAATCAAGAACAAGGCTAAATAATAAACACCCAACCATAAACAAGCAATAAATTAAGCACCCATTAAGTCTACACACTAGGGTTGGGTCACAACCCTAGTGAAAATCTAGCTACTCATGCTTGAAATGGAAGAAATAGAAGAAGTAATGATAATTAAACTCATATTGCTAATTAAAATGATAAAATCTATGTTCAAATAGCTCAAAATATTAAAAAACTACTAAAAATAGTAAAAGGAAACGACTACTTTAGCAGCTGATGTCAAATAATTACCTAAAATGTGAAACTCGTCGATTTATACATGGCTGGAAATTTCGGACAAAAATGCCCTTTCAGAGGTTCTGCGGTCGCACAATTCCATGTGCAGTCCGCACTTTTCTTCAGATTGACAGGATTGGAAGTCTGCGGCCGCATAATTCTGAACTACAGTCGCACTGCACTCTTAATGTGGTTTGCGCTTTTACATGTGCGGTCCACACTTTTACTCCTGCAGCCACTTAGCTCTTTTTCTGCCGCAACACAATTCTTATGCGGTCTGCACTTCTTGGAGATTTGGAATGCATATTCTCTGAACTTTTCTCCTGGCCCAACTTTTGCGGCCGCACAATTCATGTTCGAACCTCACTTTGCACCAATATCTGATGGATTTTCCTTCATAACCTGCGGCCGCAGATGATATTCTGCGAACAACACTTTTGAGCTTTTGTGCCTTTTTTTGTCATTGAGTTCAAGTTACTCCTTCTTGAGTTGGATTTCGTCTCAGAAGTTCATTTTCCAATATTCCAGCAATTACGCACATTTTATCAGTTTTCGGGAACACATTAAACGCTTTTAGACTAAAACGAAAGCTAAAAGGCGCTAATAAGTAGCCAAAATCCTCACTTATCAAAAGCATCAGGATCCACCAATGTAGGAGCCATTGAATGCATAATTTCACTCACTTGATGACTGACTTTGATCGTTTCAAAATTCATTGACCACTTCTTTGTCACGAGATCCTACATGAACTTTGCATAAACCGGGCATTTCCAAAGCTTCAACTAATGGAACATTGATTGAGAGACTCTTCATCATTTGAATAGACTTCTTGAATTGATTTTCACCATTTTGCTTGGCAAGTATTTGAGGGTATGGAGGTGGAGGCTTAGTCAATGGTGCCTTAGCCTTTTACACTACCGTCTCCGGTATGTCTATAATATGATCCCTAGACGGGTTTACCTCTTCTTGAGTCTCTCCCACACTATCATCAATATCAATCCAAACTTCATCATTAGGTTGCTCCTCAATTCTCAGGATCTCTTCTTCTTGCACAACATGCTTATCATCCACAAATTGCCTTTGACTTGAGGTAGGTGCATTCCCACCTCTTCCACTTCTTGTAATAACAGTCATGGCATGTCCCCTTTGTTTCCGCGCATTGGGTTTACTACCGTTTCACTTGGTAGTGCCCCCTTAGCACAAGAATTTTGAGCTTGAGATTTTGCCCCATTTGAACTTCTAAGTTGCGGATTGATGTGGCGTGTGAGGCAAGTTGGGTATCCGAATCAGCATTCTTTTCCATCATTTGCTTGAACATATTTTCAATACGCCCCATCACGTTTTTAGAAGAACTTGAACCATGGGATAATAAGGCGGGTTGTTAGATTATTGATACATTGAGGGCCTTTGAAAGCCCGACCCCCGGTTGACTTGATTGTTGTTCCATCCTCCTTGATTATTACCCCTCCCCCCCCCCCCCCCCCCCCCATAATTTCCTTGATTATTTCCACTCCAATTTCCCTAATTGTTGTTGTTATGCCAATTCCCTTGGTTGTTGCCACCATCCAATTTCTTTTGTTGTTAGAATTTCAATTGAATTGATTGTTTTGAGGTCGTCATTGTTGTTGGTCTGGGCCTTGGAAGTTGTTTCTTTGCCCTTAAAAGTTGTTCACATATTTCACCTCCTCTTCTTGTTCATTATAAGAATCATCTTGATCAAAACCACTTTCTTCTTGCACATAATTCTCCACTTGATTTTGCACTTGTGGACCATTAGTCCTCCTCTTGTTCACCATCATGTTCACTCCCTCCATGGCATTGACTATCTTGGGATTTTGCACTTGATTTAGTTGGGTCTTTGCTAATTGCGTCATGGTGGTTGTCAACTCGGCAATGGCTTGCCCGTGTTCTTGCAATTCTTTCTGAAGGTGAATCATGTTTAGGTCACCTTGTGGAACATTAGCCCGGGATTGCCAAGCCGATGACGTTTCCACCATATCGTACAAAATCTCACACGCCTCCGCATAAGGCGTAGTCATGAAATTCCCACCAGCAAGTTGATTCACTACACATTGGTTGGTTGTGTTAATCCCACAATAGAAAGTTTGTTGAATCATATTCTCCGTCATATTGTAGTTGGGGCATTACTTAACAATTGTTCTATAGCGTTCCCATATCTCATGTAGTGGTTCATTTGGCTCTTGCTTGAATGCAAAAATATCATCTCGAAGTGTAGCCATGTGCCCTGGAGAGAAGAACTTAGAGATAAACGTTTCCGCCAACTCATTCCAAGTGTGAATGGAATGGTTCGGCAATCGTTCCAACCAATCTAAATCTTTCCTCCGCAGAGGGAAGGAAAAAGCCTTAGCCTCAATGCATCCTCGATGACATTTTTTTGTTTTCTCCCCCAACTAGTGTCCACAAACCCCTTCAAATGTTTGTACGCATTTTGAGTTGGAGCACCGGTGAAGAAACCTTGCTGCTCAAGCAAAATGAGCATCACATTGGTGATTTAAAAGTTGCCCGTACTAATATAGGGAGGGACTATTGCATTTGCATATCCTTCATTGGGTAATATTCGCTGTGGAGCCGCTCGTGATGGAGGTGGGGGTGGAACGGGGACATTTTATGAGGCACTCGGCCTCTTCTATTGGCTTAGGGTTCAAAAGGAACCTCATCAACTTGCTCATCCTCGATGTCCACATCCCCCAAAGGTAAACTTTCGAGTTCATTGTTCGCCATGGTTGTACCGACGATTTCTCAAACAAGTTAGTAACACGGAAGAAAAATAAGATATTCCAAAAATACACCCACATATATAGCTAACACCGTTTTAACTCCCCGAAAATGGTGCCAAAAATTGATGACGTCCACGACACACCTCTATAGGAGATATGACACGGTCGTATGCAATAATAATTACCCAACTATGAGTCGGGTTCGAATCCGCTGGGAGTTATGAGGGGTGTTAGGAGAATATATTTGAAGCAAGCAAATGGGTTATCTAAGATTGCACTTCCACAACAAGGTTTTCTTTTCTATTTCTACTGTTACTCTAATAAAAGAAAGCTAAAGAAAATAGATTATAGATACATGTTGTTTTAGGTTTTTCCAATTGGATTAAAGGCATAGGACTGTGGTCGTAGCCTAGGTGTTTGTCTAATGGGATAAATATGTTTATACTTGTTTTGTTTATAGCGCTCGACTCCACGTTACCCATTCAATACCTTCAGTCAGAGAGTGATTTTGCCCAATTTGGCTTTTTCAAGTCCAAATGGGTATCAACCAAAATAGTTGATAAGAGCTCAAGTCGGGTTCTTACTATCTCTAGCTTGAACCCTTTAATTAGATTAATCAATCTCTCAATTAACCCAATTCCTTGTTAGCTAAGTTATCCTAGACTAGGTCGCTCTTTCTCAAGTAGAGACTAAGTCAAATAGGCATAAATCATTATTTGTAACCATTAATTCTAAAATTGAAGCATTAACTAAGTTAAATAATCAACACGTAATCATAAACAAGCATACATTAATCACCCATAAAATTTATACATTAGGGTTGGGTCACAATCCTAGTAAAAATCTAGCTTCTCATAATGGGATTTGAGGAAAATAAAGATGAAAAGCTCATTAAACTCATAATGAAAGATTAAAACGAAGAAATCTAATGTTCAAATACTCAAATAAGCTAAAACTTCCTAAATTAGCAAAGAGAAATGGCTACGACAGCTTTGTTTGTTCAAACTTGACTTAATTTTGTGAAACTCCTCTATTTATACAAGGCCAAAAATCGCAGACGAAAATTCCCTTCGGGAGTTTCTACGTCCATACAATTCCATATGTGGTCCGCATATTTCTTCAGTTGGCAGGAAGGTGAGTTATGTGGCCACACATTTCTAGAGTGCGGCCACGAGGAAATCTCCTACGGCCGCACAATTCTTGTGTGTTCCGCACTTCACAAAGCCTCCTCGACCTGATCTTTTTGCATACTCTCTGATCTTTGACTCTTAAGCCCAGTTCTGCGGCCGCACAATTCATGTTCGGTCCACACATTGCTAAAAGTTTTGTTAGATTTTTCTTCTTGGTTTGCAGCGGCAAATGGAATTTTGTGGTTCCCAGTTTCTTTTGCGGACCGCACATTTGTGCTTCTGCACCCTTTATTTCCTTATGCTTCGGAATACTCCTTTTCTAGTCGGATTTTATCTCGGGAGACCAAAATTCCAGCATTCCTACAATTTGCACAATTTCATTAGTTTCGGAACATAATTCAATACTTCCGGACTAAAACCAAAGCTAAAAGGTGCTAATAAGCAGTCAAAAATTTCACTTATCAATTATCACCTGATTGTCAGTAACATTATGAGTTTTACCTGAAGTCGGAGGGTTTGGTTGGCCGTCCTGTTCGTCCCCTCATTGTGCTGCATGGACTCTCGTGGTTTCTATGGTCATGCATGGAGCTTGTTTACTTAGCACGCCGACCATTGTGTCAGTTATCCACGCTTTGACGAGCTTTTTCATAGTAGGTGGCATCCCATCTCCTGCGTACGTAGAGGCTCCTTTTCTATTTGGTTTTGTTATGTTGTAGAAAGGGGGAGGCGACCTCTCCCCCTAGGAGAGGCAGTGGGCGTCACTTCCTCGCCCTGGGTATCATAGCCTTCGTTGATAGCAGTCATGAGGTTGAGGGGAATGTTATCCGTTACTTGCCATGGACATTTTCGAACGCATACATAGGATAGATAAACCTTGTGGTCTGTTAGATTAACAAGTCACGTGAGTTGTAGATCTAGTGAAAACTAAAAAATTAGCTAAGGAAATCCCCACGGATAGTGCCAAACTGTTTGACCCAAAAGCTCTAGGTTTAAACAATTAGATTTTTCTAATAGAGTAGAATTAATCTTAGCCGGTATTAATTTTCAAAAGATTATTTAACTGATTCTTTAGCAAAATATGACTAAGTGTCGTTCAAATAACAATAAATATGCAACGGTAAACAATATTCAATGGACCAAGAATAAAGAGAATAGCACTAAATAGTAATAAATAAATATAATGGCACTTATGTAAATAAATTCAAGTGAGTCAACCAAAAAGGGATGAGATTCTTTGATATTCCTCCTGAGAATGATAAATGATTGATGAAATCTTGAATATTCGGATTCTCCTTGGATCATGGGAGAGAAGTTAGATGCAAATTTATCAGAAAAAGTATATTTTTTATCTATGCAATAAAGCAAGAATCCTCAAAGAATGTCAATGTAATTTTTTTTGTTTACAATGAATGTCCAATGCTCCCCTATAGCCACATATCTTTTTATTTATAGAGGCACATGGGCCATAAAAACCCTAATAGTACAGATGGGAGGAATATCCCCTAGAATATTATCTATAATGTATTATCTCTAAAACTAGCCGTTACTGCCATTCTAAAGGAAGTGCTCATCCTCGTCCCTCTGCTAAGTCAGCTCGACCTCGTCTTCGTCCTTTTTTGAAAACACATCGATGACGTGTGGAAGCCTTCGAAGGCTGTATTAATGTTGACTTTGCTCACACATAACTAGGATAACTTTTAGCCCATACACTAAGAACTTTCTCACATTATGAATTTTATCCAACGTACAGTTCCTAAGCTCTACTAAACAAAAGGGGAAGTTACGTAATATACTCATTTGTAAAATTCACTTTTATGATATACCTAATCTTTGAAATTATATCAAATATTTCAAAAATATTACATGTTATACCTCCATATTATGAAACATATCACAAAAGTTTACTTCGGAAACAATCAAAACCTAACTTACCACAATATTCTAATTTGGAATACAATATTTTAACTAAATAAATCAAAATATTTTAATTTGGAATACAATATTCAAACTAACCATACCACAATATTCTAATTTGAAAAATCCAAACCTAGCTTATTACAATATTTTAATGAAGAGTACAATATCCAAACTAAACATACCATAATATTCTAATTTGGACTATAATATTCAAACAAAATATACTATAATATTCTAATTTGAAAAAGTCGAACCTAGCTTACCATAATTAATATTCTAATAAAGAGTATACCATATTTTTCTAATGAAGAATACAATATTTAAATAAATATACTATAATATTTTAATTTGTAATATATTATTCAAATTAAACATCCATAATATTCTAAGATAGAATACGGTATCCAAACGGAGCATACCATAATATTCTATTTTGTAATGAAGTATTCAAACCAAAAATACTACGATATTCTAATTTGGAATACAATATTCTAACAAAACATACTATAGTATTCTAATTTGGAATACAATATTCAAACAAAACATACAACAATATTTTAATTTGGAATAGAGTATCCAAACAAAATATACTAGAATATTTTAATTTGGAATACAATATCCAAACCAAGCGTACGATAATTAATTTGAAATACAATATTCAAACTAAATATGCCAGAGTATTCTAATTTGGAATACAATATCACATATTCTAATTTGGAATATACAATATTATATTTTAGAATACAGTAGGTATATGATAAATAAATTTATAAAGTAGATATACACAGTAAATAAATATTTTAATTATATATGGTATTAAATGATGTTTTTAGGGGCAAGTGCACGGTAGCCACTAATAGCACATGTATTTACTTTTAAGCCACTATTTAAAATGTTTTTAGTCTTTAGCCACTGCTTTAATAAACTTTAACTGCCTGGACGAAAATACATTTATGCTCATGTCCTTAACTTTTGAATTTAACTTCAGGACTACATGTCCTTAACTTTTGAACTTGAAACTCTAAGTTCGAGACTTCAGGACTACATGTCCTTAACTTTTGAACTTAACTTCAGGACTACATGTCCTTAACTTTTGATCTTAACTTCAGGACTTCAGGACTACATGTCCTTAACTTTTGAACTTGGAACTCAAACTTCAGGACCAAGGGTCCTTAACTTTTGAACTGGTAAGTCAAAGTTCAGGACCTATTGTCCTTAACTTTTGATCTTGTAACTGTAAGTTAAGGACTGCTTGTCCTTAACTTTTGAACTTGTTAGTCTAAGTTCAGGACCAAGTGTCCTTAACTTTTGAACTTGGAACTCAAAGTTAAGGACCAAGTGTCCTTAACTTTTGAACTTGAAACTTTAAGTTCAGGACCAAGTGTCCTTAAATTTTTAACTTGTAACTCAAAGTTAAAGACCAAGTGTCCTTAACTTTTGAACTTGGAATTCAAAGTTAAGGACCTATTATCCTTAACTTTTGAACTTGGAATTCAAAGTTAAGGACCTATTATCCTTAACTTTTGAACTTGGAACTCACACTTCAGGACCTATTGTCCTTAATTGAACTTGTAACTGTAAGTTCATGACCTATTCTCTTTAACTTTTGAGCTTGTTAGTCTAAGTTCAGGACCAAGTGTCCTTAACTTTTGAACTTGTAATTCTAAGTTCAGGACCAAGTGTCCTTAACTTTTGAACTTGGAACTCAAAGTTCAGGATAAGTGTCCTTAATTTTTGAACATATCATTGAACCTTTCTCAAGTGCATAATTGTATGCATAACCGCAAATGCTTTGAATAATGTTGAAAGTATCAAGACAGGAAACCCTACCATCAATAATCTTTGCTTGGACTTCTTTTCAGAAAGCTCAATTGATTTATCTAAACGCTAATAGATAAGAAATACAGATCCAGAGTTTTATCTTATATCTTGACCTCTCTTATATTTTCGAAGAGTTTGAACTTGTCCTTCGTCTAAACAATAAATAAATTACAAATTAAAGTATGCAAATTAGACAAAAAACCAAAGCGCTAAAGCCATCTGAAAAGCAGCAGCATATATGAATTCTGATCGCCCTGTATTTTCTGTTTGGGAAGGAAAGGAGATAGAAGAAAGGGTAACATCATCTTTTCATATTAATTTTAATAGATTAATGGCTACTTTTGCTTAGCATTAAAAATGCTGGATAAAAAGGAAATACCACTTTAAAAAGTGGTTACCCCACGCAATTTTTACATGTTTTTAATGGACATACCGCTAAATTATCCTAACAAGAAGGTTGGCCCAGTTTACACATGTAGTCTACTGTAACCGGGCTAGAAGGCGAAAGTTGTGGCCCAATAGAATCAACCAATGGGCCAGTCCGCGTTCTCGCTAATAGGGCTGATTATGCAATGGTCTATTGTTTAGATTTTGTTCCTAAGTTGTGCAAAATACAGCCTTAGGAAATTACCCTTCCGGACAATGTAACATTTGATTATACCGTTTGCTCATGCAATTTTTAGTTTGTTCACAAAATATTAGACTGAGGTCTAATGTTGCCATAACTTACAAAATTCTAGATCGTGGTTATACGTTTTCTCATAAGATTTTTAATTTTTCAAAAAGAAAATTAAATTGTGGATTAAAGGCCCATCAGTTACAAGAGAAATAAAAAGAGGATCACTTACTAAACAGGTGATATAAAAAAGGAACAACTGAAGAAAACGTGTGTGCTAATAGTAACATTAAATTAAGAAATGAAAGTTCAGTATAACTTTGACCACAATAGTTTGCTCGGTACAACTCTTTGGAGTTTCACTGCAAATAAACGAATATACCGACGAAATTACTATCTAACAATGAACTTCGTATTAGCTGCATTTCAAAAACTAGTGTAGCCAACAACCATAAAATACAAAGGTATCTGAATACAACATAAGTAACCAAGTAAATTATATTTTGCCGCAAATCTCTCCTAGTCAACCTCTCATGACCAGTAATAAAACAGAAGCCTAAAGGACTCGTCAAATTAAGGATGTCGACCAGCAGCTTTGCCACATAGAAGAGCATTAGTAGGTATGTCATATTCATTAGCTAGACTTTGGGTTGGGTTGTAGACCCTAAGGTACACCTGTTGTCCAAGATATTGCCTATCCCACATTGCTGACCTCAAATTCCACATTCCTTGGTTGTCCAATGATACCAATATAGCAGTCCAAGATTTTGGATAAACCTGCAAGAACCATTCCATGTTCATGATTAGGACTATATATTCAGATAGAGTTAATTTCACGTATGGTCATTGAACCATTATAACAACAAAATTTATCCATCAGGGTGACTTTACTATTATAATAGGTAAAGTTCTATCTCTTTAATGTGACAAAAGATAGTTCTCTCACTTTACTGTTACAGCGGGCAACGTGCCAATTATTTAGAAAAATAGTTTGTGAGTTTTCTATTATAGTGGATAGAAGTTAGTGATCATACTGAATTAACCCTTCACATTCACGGAACTGTTGCATTACAGTGGCTGAATTTGAAGTTTTACCTGTGTAGTATGTCTAGTAGGAGCATCAACAAGATTGTACTTATTTCTATTTGCTTGTGTCCATGTGCCAGATCCAAAACTGCAGATTTTAGTAATAGGAAAGGATTAGAAAAGTCAGCCTCTTATATCACTGGTAGCAATGGAAAACTTTGAAGTATTAAGACATACCCGACGACCCAGAAGTCATAGCCATCAAGATGCCAAGATTGCATAGTAGCCTCATTGTTTTGGAAAACGATTTCGATGAAATCATGGTGAGAAGCTGGAAACACAGCTGTGGCTAGGTAAGGAGAACCATCAGAGGGAAAAGTTTGAATGGAGTTCAAGCTGAAGACTCCGGGGATGTTGAAATGATCAGCAAGTTTTAGTGGAGTATCAGGATTAACATAAGAGACCCTATTCACAGCATATCTCAGCTTCCCATTGATAAGAGGTGCAGAGTTAGCCAGCACAAAAGTCCTTGATATTGTAATTTTTCCATAGTGGAATGTACCCTGAGGATTTGGTCTAGCTGCATTTGCTGTCAGATTCCACCTTCAATTCAGAAAAATAGATAATTAGGTCATTTGAGAACAATAAACAATCCTAGCTGTCAAGTGTCAACTATTCTTGAAATGCTTTAATTCTCATAATCATAGTGTCCGGACCAGCTTTCACACATCTCGACTAATTCGACTAGACACCTGCTACCTCCCACCGGTAAGGTTTTACAATTTGAGAACTATAAACAATCCTAATTGTAGAGTTTCAACTAGTCTTGTAATGTCTGAAGTGTCAAATGTGAATATACATGGCAATTCTTGTGGATAAAAAGGTACCTGAATGTTCTGGCTTGCAACATAGACCAATGCATTTGGCCTGCGGGAGCAGATGGCATGGGACCAGAAACGGACGTCTGAGAGTTAGAGTAGTGGAGAACTGCAGTAGCAGTAAGAACAATCCTTGTGAACCTTGTGGAGGCGACAATGTAGTAGTCCTTTGGAGGCTGATCCAACGTGACAAGGACGGATATAGATTGACCAACATGGACATCAAGAGAATCATAGAGGCTCTGAATCACATGGGATCCTTCAACCTCGACGACTCTCATCTTGTGGCCCTGAATTCTGAAGTTAAAGGTATTTTTCAAACCTACATTAGAGATCCTGAACATGTATGTTTTTCCTGAAGATGGAAAAAATTGTTGTTAATGAGTTGTTCTTCAACTAGGATTAAATGGCTAGGATACATTCGATGATTAATGACAATTCAGAATGACCTTGATCGCCAGTGAAGGTAGACTGCTTCTGTCCGTTTATAAGGAGGCCACTTGGAAAAGGAAGAGACTTCCCTGAGTCCAATATTTGCCGCAATACCTGCAAAAACCAAAGGTTAAGATATTGAGGGCATTTTCAGCACACAATTTGGACAGCTATACTATCTAATGCAGTTTGAAAGAATGCAAGAAACAGGCAATAGAATAACCTTATGGCTGCTCTTGTACCAATCACCAATAAGTAAACTGAAATCTCCAGCAGGTTTAGCATATGGAACTGGGATTACTGATCTTGCATATATGTTAAGTGCTCCGAAACCTCCAACAGCTCTGTGCAATTGAGTTGAAGGGAAGTATGTATAGCTTCCAATTTGGTCTTTCATTTGGAATTTGTAAGTGTAATTTGCATTTGGAGGAATGGGACAATTAGTTCCCAAAACTCCATCTTGCCATGAGTTCTTCCTTTGTTTGATTCCGTTCCTAAACAGTAAATACATGTAAGGCTATAGGTCTAACACTTGTTCTCAACAATTCGATGACTACAAAAGCAACAGCAAAATCAAAAGAAACCAAACTACTATCACTTTTCGAATAACATGACAACGACAACGACAACAACAACAAACCCGGTGTAATCGGACAAGTGGAGTACGGAGGGGATAGTATGTACGCAGACCTTACCCCTACCTATAGGAAAGCAAAGAGGCTACTTTCGGTAGACCCTCGGCTCAGGAAAGATAACAGGAGGAAGCAACAACAAGCAAACCAATCAGAAAACCGAAGAGAAAATACAAGACTAACACTAAGTGGTGCAATCAGTAACGGATGTGAAAGAAACAAATAATAACAGAAATCTAAAGAATACGAAAACGCAAGACTAACACCGAGTAATGCACTAAAGCTACTGGAACGCGCAAGGACAACGCTCAGCTACCTAACCCTCTACCTTAATTCTCTACCTCCACACATTCGTATCTAGGATCATGTCTTCATTAAGCTGGAGCATCGTCATGTCTTACCTAATCACTTCTCCCCAATAACATGACTCGCTTACAAAAAGCTCAATGAGGGAAATACATTTGGCAGAACAAAACTTACTGCCAATAAGATAGTTATATGAGAAAAAAGTCTAGACCAAATTCAAACGAAGAGCAACATTATATACGCATAAATAAAAGGATTTTTTTTTTTGGAAAAGAGACTCACCATGTCAATAGAAGAGGCTCGTCCAACTTATTAATAAGGTTAAGGATTACATTCTCATTAGTGACAAGATCAAGTTTTGGACCAGGAAATTGACCATTGATCAGGATTATCTACAAGTTCAAACATGAAAACTTCATCAGAAAATTCAACTTCTAAATCAGCTAGTAGTAGAAAATAGGAAACAAAGAAAACAAACCTGCTGAGGAACACCAAGTGGAGAAGCAGTTCCATAAGTAGCAGTCCATGTAAAATATCTATAAGCATCCTCTGCTTTCACCACAGATACACTCCAAAAAACCAAGATTCCATAAATCAAATAAAAAAGAGCAACTTTCCCCATTGCAGCAATGCTTAAAGAATGAAAATGGAAATATAGTGGGGGTATGAGCTGAAGTATTACTTCTTCTTCTAAAAATAGAAAGAATGAACAAATGTATCACTGTCTAATAGATCTAGTGGAGGATTTGTGTAAAGCAACAAATAAATACCGACTAAGTTGAGGAAAAGAGCTTCGCTGGATAGGGCCTATATAATGCCAACTCTCATATTCGGCGCACTTCACGCGATTCCGCGTTATTATTATTACACATTAACCTCCCATCCCAATGTTTCTTTTACTTTTGGTTCACTTTTTTTTTTCATTTTGCTATTGTAAACAAGCGTGGAAAGACAAGGTTAGTAGTAGTTGAAAGTTAACCTCCCATAAATCTCGCCGTTTGTCCCGTCAATATAAACTACCTACTCCCTTCTGTCCATAATAAGTAATTTTTTAAATTTATTTAGCTTTTTTTTTAGTCTAAAATAAGTGATATTTTCATATTTTTAGAATGAATTAATTTTTTTTTCTACATTGCCCTTGAAGTAAATAATGTTGGAGTATGTGTTAAGAGTATTTATGTGAAGATATAGTAAAAATTAATATAATCAATTTTATTATTAATTAATGTTAAATTAAAACAGAGGGAGTAACGTATTTCAACTTTTGATTATGTGACCTAAAGTCGAGAGACCAGAATTTTCATTAAAAAAAATAAAATATAAAGAAATAAGCATAAAAAAAATTGAATACTATATATATATAAAATAAAAAAATTTATCTAGTTATTCGGTGAAGGGACTACCTTGGACAAATGGGGCTATGCCAGTGGTGATAGCAATTAGTAATAACTTTATTGATTGCTTATCGTAAAATTTTAATTGTAACTATTTTATAAGTAACTTAATTATATAAATATTATTTGCGTCATTAATACAGAAAATTTAAACTTAGCAAAACATATTTAATAAGGAAAAATAGAATTCTAAGTTGAACAACAGTGGTTAAGAAAACATAGACTTTAGAGTCGTAACATTGTAGTTTAATTTGAATCGCAATATCAAAATTTTTATTCTTAGACTTTATCTTTACTCTTTCTTTCTAAATGTATTTACTTCTTTTTCTTGCCTTTGACATGTGAAGTATAAATTTGACCAAAATAAAAGGTATGTGTAGTATAAATTTTTTTTTTTTTTTGCTTTCCCACTCGATATTCGGTACCCGCATCGAAGCCCGATTATATCCAGATTCGCGCTGCGTAGGGCCCCATTCGGGGGAAAGCGCTCCCTACCAAGGATTTTTCCATACCCAGGGCTTGAACCCGAGACCTCTGGTTAAGAGAAGTGCAGTCTCATGCACTGTACCACGTCCTTTGATGGTGTGCAGCATAAAGATAGTAGAGGTTGAATTGGATCTGTAGTTTTATTGGGATTGTTGAGTGTTGAGAGATTTGAATACAGGAACGAGAGCCATCTGAAAAAATTTATGAGCAGTAAGCATTAAGCAATACAGCATGTTATTTCCCAGGGGTAGTAGCCGCGATATTACCACTTGCTAATTTCTGTTCTCCTTTTGTTTTTTGTTTCTTTCATTTAGTGCCGCTGAATATTCACAATTTAAATGATGCAGTCAGTTAATGGCTGAGAATCGATGTCAGCTTTCACATGCATATTTCATGGTCAGAATTCAGAATCCAAAGAGCTCAATCACTTTTTTCTTTTTTAGACTTTTTCTCAATTTCTTCTTCTCTAAATATAGACTTAATTTAATGTCTGCCTACATATTGCAGTTTTTGCTATTTTTTTAGAAGAATTTTCGAATTTAAAATGGTTCTTGCAATTCAAGCGACCCTCTCTACGAGGAGGTGGTGAGCATATGGTAATGGTACCATCAATTTGACGTAACATTAGAAAAGTCAAAGCAATTAATGTCCTCTACAATAGGAACGAACTGGCTGAGAATTATGATGTAAGATCTCTTACTAATTAAGCATCCTATAACTTTCTACTTATGTTATTTAAAAGTATGAAATTCTCTACCCTAAGCACTATTCTTTCATTATTTATTTATTGGCATTGTGACTAATCTAAGTGGCAAACCAATAAATACTAATCATATATAATAACTTTATTCTATATATATATATATATGATAATTTTGAATTTATAGATAAAAAAATTTAAATTTAAATTTAAATTTATCTTTTATTATCATGTTATCATATTTTATTCTGTTAATAATCCTATGCAATCAAGTTAATAATTTTTTTTTCTAATTATTTAAACACTACTTCGCCTCTGGAAAAAAATACTACTCCATATAAGTATAAAACTCTTTTACATTTAAAACCCGATAATTATAGTTCTTTAAAACGCTATAGCTGGATTAGAATAAAGCAAATTTCTTTTAATATAAATGTAATATATGTTTATCCAGATAACACAAAGGAGTTTAAAAATTAAATAAATGATCACTTATATATATAATGAAGTAAACCTACATGCTGGAGAAAGAAACATCACAAAATTCGTCAATGTTCAAAATAACTGTTTTTATTTTTATGAAGAATGTTTGTTTGAAGAGTTAATTTGTAACAAATAACAAAACTTTGTCTAAACAATTGTTATCATTAATTTCAATTTAGCACCTTCTAGGAATTGAAGGGTATAAGTTGAAACCTCTTCATTTAGCTGCAGTCAAGCTAATATTGCAAGGCTATAATATTTTTTCGTTAAAGAATATTAGTTTTGAATCATTAGATTATGTGAAAGGTTTTTTTTCTCGAATTCAACAAAAGGGATATTGATTTCTAATTGATAGTTTCTAAAGCGATTTTCAAGTGTAACAAAAAGTATATTTTAAAAAAATTGGTATGACGTGAATATATATTTTTTACAAATTCGGAATGGGATTATTTAAAAAAAATATAATATAATTTTTAAAATAAAAAGGTAAGATAATCTTAATTCAATAGAGAGTTTTAAGATTATTATAATAGAAGTCATATCATAGATAAATTATTTTAATTTACATTGTGTGTCATTTAAAACATCATTATTACTAACAAAATGATATGATATTTGAATTTGAATTTAAATGCAAAATTGAGTAGTTTGCGTTGAGGTTAAGCTAAGGGTGTTAAACGGGTCGGGTCAACCCGTTTTCGGACCGGCCCATACCGGTTGAAATCGGACCCGGACCGGACCGGTATATAGGGGGCCGGGTGGGCTAGGTTAATGGGGTAAGGGGGTTGGTCCGTTCACCTTTCTTCAACCGGTTAACCGGACCGGTCAAACTCGGTCAACACGATTTACTGTAGAACCGATTAACCGGCTCGGACAAATAAAATAAATTTAAAGTAAACTTATTCTAATGATTTCCAATGAATAACTCTAATTATAAAATAATAAATAAATAAACTGAGCCACGAACTAATTATATATATATATATATATATATATATATATATATATATATATATATATATATATATATATATATATATATATAATACTACAAATAATGGGCTGAAAGAAATAATTTAGCTGTCTTGAGAAAATAAAACAGTCTCTATGAACTAAGAGAAGACTCCAGGGATCTGCGAACGCCGGCAGATATACCTCGTGTCTCCGAATGAAGAATGACCGCTACTAAATCTCTAACGATGGCCGGTACCTGATCTGCACAAAAGAGTGCAGAGTGTAGTATCAGTACAACCGACCCCATGTACTGAGTAAGTGTCGAGCCTAACCTCGATGAAGTAGTGACGAGGCTAAAGCGGGCACTACAACTTAACATGTAACAATATAAATATAATAAAGCAAGAAAATAATTCTACACAAACAAGAAAGACAAACTGCAACAATAAATAAAACAACTCAGTCGCCTATTCCAGGCCTCGGCTATAACCAAGATTTCACACAAATTTCTAAATTTCCAAACTTCACTTTAAAATAACCGTATGTGCATAATATGAGAAACAATAGAGTAAAACAGTAAATTTTTCAAATCTTTGTGTTTAAAATCAGTAAACATAAATGTCCTCCCTTATCACTTTCTTGTTGCGGCGTGCAACCCGATCCCACATGTCCACCCTTATCACTATATTTTATCTCACTTGTCCACCCTTATCACTATCTTTTATCTCAACAGTTGTAAATAGAAAACTGTACTTCTCATAAACTTCATCAATATTATCTCAAAATGAAACCACAGGAATATATATATCTCGTAAAACAATGTCAACCCACTCAATCTTTATATACCACAATGAAACCAAGGAAACAACTAATACTTTTCCAAAAATAATTGAAACAAGACTTAACGACAAATTAACAAGCCAGGAAATCATGAAAACAACAATGAACATGAAACAATTAAGACATGAATCAATTAAATTGGAAATGAGGAAAGGATCATGTAAGCAGACAATTTGGTGGTGCATAGATACTCGTCACCTCACCTATACACATGCAATTTCACATAACAATTAAGTTGGGGATTCCTATTCCCTCAAGTCAAGGTTAAACCAAGCACTTACCTCAAATTCGCCGGTCAGTCACTGCAATTATAGCTTTTCCTTTTGAATTCATCTCCAATACACTCGAATCTAGCCATAATTAACTTAATATAATTAATTAATGCTAAAGGAGCTAACTTTACTGAAAATTATAATTTTTCCTAAGTTTTCTCAAAAAAGGTTAAAACCCGACCTCGGGCTCGCTTGGTCCAAGCTCGGGGTTCGGACCAAATTACGTTTACCCATTCACTCCCGAGCCCGAATATACAATTAGTTTCGAAATCTAACCTCAATTCGAGGTAAAGATTCGATTTTTACAAAATTCTCTAATTCTACCCAAACCCTCAATTTTTACCATGAAAATTCTTAGTTTTTGATTTAAAAGTGATGAAAAATATTGGGTAATTGAAAGAGTAAAGTTTAGAAATGATTACCAACACTTTGGGGATGAACTTTGGTGAAGAAAATCGTCCTTAGGGCTGTGTAGTTCGAAAAATAGTGAAAGAAAGGGTTCTGTCCGTGTTTTAAAATGTTTAAATATAGCTGGGTAGGCCTTCATCGCGTTCGCGTGGGCTTGCCCGCGTTCAAAGGGTAGTGAGCAGTGGCCTTCGCGTTCACACCTGGTGGGCCGCGTCCGCGGAGCTTTAGCTCCTCAGGCCTTCATGTTTGCATCTGTTGGGCCGCGTTCGCATAGATGAAGGTCAGATCCCCCTCCCCAGGCCCGTTACACTACGCGTTCGCGTGGACCAGACCGTGTTCGCGTAGGGTCTCCCCCCAACCCATCGCGTTCGCGTCCCTGGTCACGCGTTCGCGTAGAACAAAAAAAAACCCAACTAAATTACTCTACGCGTTCACGATTGGGGTAACGCGAACACAATGCACAAATAATGGCACACCCGATAATATCAATTACAACAGCATTTTATGAGTTTAAAACGTCTCGTGGCCTATCCGAAACTCACCCGAGCCCTCAGGGCTCTAAACCAAATATGCACGCAAGTCAAAAAATATCATACCGACTTGCTCGTGCGATCAAATCATGAGAATAACATGTAAAATTATGAATTAAACCTCAAAACTCATCATTTTTCTCAAGAACGTTTAAAGTTCATTATTTCTCAGCCGGACGTCCAAATCACGTCAAATAAACTCCGATTTTCACCAAATTTCACATATAGTATTCAAATACTATAACAAATCTGTACCGGACTCCAAAACCAAAATACAGGCACGATACCAACGGTTTCAAACATTAATTCTTTTCTTTATTTTATATTTTAGCAAAATAATTTCTTTCAAAAATTGATTTCTAAGGCTTGGGACCTATGAATTCATTTTCGGGCATACGCCCAAGTCCCATATTTTACTGCAGACCTCCCGAGATCGTCGGAACACAGATCCGGATCCGTTTACTCAAAATGTTGACCAAAGTAAACTATAATCAAATTTTAACTCTAGAAATTACTATTTCCCATATTTTCACATAAAAGCTTTCCGGTTTCACGCCCGGACTGTGCATGCAAATCGAAGTATTTAAAATTAGTCTTTTTATGGCTAAAAATCCTAGAATTAGGTCTAATTTCATAAAATGACCCCTTGGGTCATCACAATCTCCACCTCTAAAACAAACGTTCGTCCTCGAACGGACATAGAAATTTACCTAAATCGGAGAAGAAGTGTGGATATCTACTTTGCATGTCCGACTCGTACTCCCAAGTAGCTGCCTCAACGGGCTGACCTTTCCACAGCACTCGAACTAAAGGAAAACTCTTAAACCTCAACTGACGAACCTACCGGTCTAAAATAGGTACCGGCTCCTCCTCTTAAGTCAAGTCTTTGTCCAATTGGACAGAGATGAAATCTAACACGTGGGACGGGTCACCATGATATTTCCGGAGCATAGACACGTGGAACACCGGATGAACTGAGGATAATCCTGGAAACAACGCAAGTCTATAAGTGATATTTTATACGTCAATACCACACAAGAGGGGGGGAGGTGATTTGTGTGGTGTCCAATTTTTGAGTGCAGTCTCTATAGAAGAACCTGGTTCTTCTTGGTGTTCCAACTTCTACTGTTTGCGGAAAAGTAATTTCAGAAATTAAAGAACACAACAATTTTACATGGAAAACATCTGGCTCAAAAGGTGAAAAAATCATGACCTACTTCCCAGTAGGATTTTCCCAAACTCTTCACTATAACTCTGAGCCAAACAACATTTACAAAATAAACTCTTTTGTAAACCAAAGGACTAACTCTAATCCCTTTGTGACAAACTAGCCTCTAGCTAATTGCGACAAACTTCAAGTTAAATCTAACTTGATCACTGTGTACCTATTACAATTGCTTCTAATAAAGCTGAAAGATATAATATTTAGTCACCTACTACAAACCAACTAGACTCAAAAGATAACAGATGGATCTGGTTCTTCTAGCTGGTTCAAGTAGCCTTTGTGTCGCACAAGGATTCTGCTTGCAAAATTGCTTTGGTAATTTTTCTTTCAGTTCTTGTTTCACTTCTGTCTTTGTGCGATCAATTCTTCAGCAGGAGTACTTCAATATTTTACAGCGCCAGTAGTTGAGATGTTGTTGTTCAGTTCTAGTGCAACTCTTCCTTGGTGGAAGAGTTTGTGTTCATCTCAACTTCCTCGATTGTTTATGTCCTTGCTCAATTCGAACTCTTTCTTCTTATCACTTTGCAACATTTTTGCTTTAGGAGACAACCTCTTAGTTCATAGATAATTTACAGATCATGTTTATCTCCTGTGTATGTACGCTTCTTGTGCCAATGGGTCTGTTTGATAATGTTTGCCCTGATGGACCTGGTTCAACTGGGTAGGCATTTGTCAATATTCAAAACCATGCAGTGACTTGGTTCAACAAATTCCCCCTTTTTGATGATGACAAACTATGTGCTTAACCTTGTACATACTTCAATCCAACAGAGACACTTTGCAAAGTTTTTAAGCATTTATCATAGAGAGACCAGGTTTTTTAGGTTATAAAATATCACAAAAATCTTTGAAGCACATATCTTCCCCTTTTTGGCAGCATCGAAAAGTTGCAAAATGATAAACTTACCAGAGTTATTAACAATTACTCATGGCCATTGAGGAAACTGCAGGTGCAAAGCATGATTAATCATCAAAAGAAACCAATCAGATGTAAGTTATTTAAGAAACTGAGACAGAATCAATAACCAAAAAGCAAATTCATTGATTAGATCATATATCAAGCACCATACACAAAAAAGAATTAAAAGCAGTCACAACCATGAGAAAAACAACAAAAAAATAACAAGATAAAATCCCAAACTGGGCATTGAAGGGTTTTTGGTGGCACTGGACTCCTAAGGCTGGGAAGGGGCAGATGAGGTTGTGGTCTTGGCTTGAAGAAGGGAGAGCATTTGTTGAAGAAAACCCTCATTCTTCTCCTTCTCTTTGGCTAATCCAGATCTGAGAGCATCCCGCTCAGCTTCAACCTCAATAAGGCGAGATTTCAATCGAAGGATCTCCGCATCCTTTATCTCACCTTCCTGCACAAGTGACCTGACTTTGCTATTCACATGCTGTTTCCTGGATGAACCAGGTTCATCCTCAAGAATATTAATAATATAATCACAGGTCAGCAGTGTATTCTTCCCAAAATAGTCCTTAGCAATAGCCATCTCAGCTTTCTGCACATGAACCTTGAAATGGGCAAGTACAATAGTAAGAATAAATCCATAAGGTATAGCGTGTGCCTTGGCTCCATTCACAACTCTGTCCTAGAGCTGGATGATGAAAGTAGGCCAATTGATCTGCTTACCCCTGTACAAGCATTCCATAAGCGTGAGGTCCATATAGCTGGCAATGTGCCTTCGCTCCTTTCTTGGCAGCAGAAACTTGATCACAAACTCAAAGAACAATTTTTGCTGAGGTCGCATCTTGCTCTTGAATACTGCCCTGGGCTCAGGTTCTTGATCGTTCTCACAGAAAAATCTGGTGATGTTGAGAGCTGAGGACATACCATCCAGATTAGGCCATATTTGCCTTGTATAGTCATCATAACCCTCAGCAGGGATATTCAGTATCTCCCCCAACTCCTTTGCATCAAATGAAATTTCAGCTCCATGAACCATGGTAGTTACCCTGCCATCCTTGACAACTGCGTTGGCCATAAATTCAATCAACTCATTTCTAGCCAGACATCCTTCCAGGTGAAGAACCATGTCCTTCCACCCTTGCACGTCTAGGGTATCCATTAGGAAAATCATCCCTGTTTCTTCAAGATCTTTAACCAACTTTCCTTTCAAGATAGTATGCTTACCAAACATGGTGAGTTTGTCAGTCTCTTCACCAGACTCTTCCTCTTATCCTCCACTCCATTCCTCATCATCAGTAATCTTGACTTTCCTTGACTCATACCTGGTCCTATTTGCAATGGTAGAGGGTGTGGTAGACACATATGCTGACTTCTTGGAGGAAGCCTTAGCTTTCTTGGGTTTAGGTGTCTCAACCACAACTGGAGAAGGATGATCCTCATGATGGACTAGGTCCATTGAATCATCATCAATAGTAACTGCCTAAATAGGTTCTCCCACTTTTGCCTTTCCCTTGACAGCCTTCTTCTTTTTGCTCTCTCTCAGAGCTCTTTCCAATTCTTTTTCTCCTTGCCTGACAACATTTCTTGTAGCTCGAATCTTTGGGGCTGGAGCATCAGCATATAATGAAGCTTTCCTCTTCTTTGGTGGAACTGGGGTAGTAGCCTTCTTGGACTTTGGAGTTCTTTTCTTTTTGGGATTGTAGAACTCCCCCAACTTCCTCAGCATCTCAGCCAACGTCTCCTCAATAGATGAACCAGTTTCATCTACTGATTGTTGTAGGCTCTCCAGACCTGCTGCTTCTTCCCCAGAAATGCTTCCCCCTAAAGCTGTGACTCCTTCTTCATCAACCACAGGAGCGGGGCCACAAATAGCCAAAGTGGCACCATCCTTCCCAGATCCCCTTACTGAGCTCCCTTCTCTCTCTTTCTCTCTCTCTCTCTCAAGATTTATATTTTTATCAAGTTTTCTCCGCCTATCCGGCACCTCTACATCCATAATCGACCCAACCAGAACGAATCTTTCCTCAGCCATACCAGTTGCAGACCCAACTTCAAGATTTCCCTGTTCAGTGTCAGATGAACCTGGTGCTTCATCCTCATTAGCAGATTTGAAGGATTCACTGGAGGATTCAGAATCTTGGACCTCGCTAGCTTGAAGTATTTCTTCCAAGAACTTGGCTCGAGAACCAGAAGCAACTGATTTTCTGGCCAAAACTTTTACTCTACGTGCCCTAGGGGCTGAAGTGGGGTTCGATGTAGGTTCAGAAGTAGTTTCAAGAACTGGAGGGTTTTGGGGGGTTGAAGATCTGGCTGGAGAATGTGAACTGTAAACTGATGGAGAGTTAGAACTAGAATTATCTTCCCCATGATCAGGGTTGGTGGAGGAAGATGAAACAGGGGTTGGTGAAGACATTTTTATGAATGATTTTAGGAAGAGAAGAAAGTTGATCAGTTTTGGTTTGAGAGGAATGAAGAACTAGGTTCGACGGTTATGATTTTGAAGAGGGGAGGTAATGATGGCCTTTTAAATATGTGGTCATTAATTGAACAACGGCAGATTTATTAGTCAAGTGGAGGTCTAATCGTTGTAGGGGTGTCATTGATTAGATGGTTAGTGATCCCTAAATCTAGGCTAATTATGATACGATGGGACTCTTTGGAACTGGTTCATTTTAGGATAAGTACATAGAATTTGAAATGAATGAAATATAGATAGAGTCCTGCTCATGTGTGACTATACTTAATTCAATAAGTGTATGGAGATGAGCACGTACCTTGTCTGTCAGATGAACCAGGTTCATCGTGTTAAAGTCTTTAATTTGACTCAATTTACAAAGATAGAAAAATATCATTAGCAACCAGGGAATCATATTAATACATGGAAAGAGAGTATGGCAGTAAAGTCATAATGCTGAGCAATGATTAGTCTGGTTAATTATCTATTATCATGTTTCTAGCCAAATTTTTTTTTAATTTTTTTTTCAATTTTTTCATTTTTGTTTTTCAATTAGGTGATCTTAATCATCGCTAATTCAAGCCGGTGTCTCTCAAAATGCTCCCTACTCAGTGCTTTAGTAAAGATATCTGCAATTTGTTTGTCAGTAGCACAAAATCTGATTGAGATCTTTCCTTTTTCATAGTTATCCCTTAGGAAATGGTGTCTAACATCTATGTGCTTAGTTCTTTTATGATGAACCGGGTTCTTCGTCATACTAATTGCACTAGTGTTGTCACAGAAAATAGGAATGCATCCTACCTCTATACCAAAATCCATGAGTTGTTGCTTGATCCATAGCAGCTGAGCAGAGTATGAGGCTGCAGCCACATATTCAGCCTCAGCAGTAGACAAGGCTACTGAATTTTGTTTCTTGGTGGCCCAAGACACAAGTCAAGAGCCAAAAAAGTGAGCCATGCCTGAAGTACTTTTCCTGTCAAGGTCGAAATTACTACCTTTAGGATACCAAAGGCATAAATCAATAGTGCCTTTCAGATATCTCAGAATTCTCTTCACTGTAGTTAGATGGGACTCCTTTGGATTTGCCTGAAACCTAGAACATAGTCCTACACTGAACACAATATCAGGTCTGCTGGCAGTGAGATATAATAGAGACCCAATCATCCCTCTGTATAGCTTCTGATCAACACATGAACCAGGTTCATCCACATCTAATTTTGTGGCTGTGGCTATGGGGGTGTCAATTTCCTTTGAGTCTTCCATTTAAATCTCTTGATCAATTCCTTCACATATTTTTGTTGATGGATCATTGTTCCATTTGAGTTTTGCTTTATTTGCAAGCCTAGGAAGAAATTTAGCTCACCCATCATACTCATCTCAAACTCATTCCCCATAAGTTTAGCAAATTCCTTACTCAATTTTTCTGAGGTCGCCCCAAATATGATATCATCCACATATATTTGCACAACCAGGAGATCCTTGCCTTTTTCCTTTAAGAACAAGGTACTGTCAATTTTACCTCATTTGTATCCATGTTCTAGCAGGAATTTTGATAGTCGTTCATACTATGCTCTTGGTGCTTGTTTGAGTCCATACAAAGCCTTGTCAAGTTTGTATACATGGTCAGGTGTCTCCTTTCTTTCAAAACCTGGAGGCTGTTTTACAAATACTTCTTCCTTTAGATAACCATTGAGGAAAACACTCTTTACATCCATCTGATGGAGAGTGAATTCCATGTGTGCAGCAAATTCTATAAGAAGTGTGATTGCCTCCAATCTTTCCACAGGATCAAAGGTCTCATCGTAGTCAATTCCCTCTTCTTGACTTTATCATTCGACAACCAGTTTGGCCTTATTTCTTGTAACAGTTTCATCCTCATCGAGTTTGTTCCTGAAGACCCACTTGGTGCCAATTACTGATCTGTCTAGTGGTCTGGGTACCAAGTGCCATACTTGACTTATTTCAAATTGATTTAGCTCTTCTTGCATGGCATTTACCCAGTCAGCATCTTGTAAGGCTTCACCAATGTTCTTTGGTTCAATCAAGGATAAAAAGGCATCAAACGCACACAGAATTTTCAAAGAGGATCTTGTTTGATTCCTAACGTCAAATATGTTATGATGTTCTCAAGAGGGTGAGAACTCTGATATCTGTGTGGTTTGAGTACCAATTGTTCACTTCTAGATGATCCAATGATGTCTTGTTGTGGTGGAACAGGATCAGGGCCAAGGTCTAGAGTGCTTTGCTGTTGAGTTCCCCCTGTCATGTTGCTCGGGGTAGTTAGACCTGGTCCATCACCTGCTCCATCTTCCATAATTGCTTCAATTTGTTCACTGCTTCTGACCAGTCCAAGCTCATCATCCTATGGTTCCTGTCTCTCAGAAAGAGTGTTAGTTTCATCAAAAACAACATGCACACTCTCCTCTACACATATAGTTCTTTTATTATATACTTTATAAGCTTTGCTATGTGATGAATATCCCAAGAATACTCCCTCATCACTTCTGGGATCAAATTTACCTAGGGAATTTTTGCCATTGTTGTGCACAAAGCACTTGCATCCGAAAGACCTAAGATGGGATATGTTGGGCTTTCTCCCTTTAAATAATTCATAAGGAATTTTCTCTACCAGTGGTCTGGTCATGAATCTATTTATTATGTAGCATGCAATGTTTATTGCTTCTGCCCAGAAGCTGTGAGGTAGTTTGCTAGAGAGAAGCATCGTCCTAGCTATGTCTTCAAGAGTTCTGTTCTTTCTTTCAACAACCCTAGGTTGTTGTGGGGTTCTAGGGGCAGAAAAGTTATGACTGATACCATGTTCATCACAGAACTCAGCAAACTTTGCATTCTCAAATTCAGTACCATGATCAGATCTTATTGATGCTAGTTGATTTCCCAATTGTTTTTGAGTTTTTCTAACAAATGAAGTGAACATATCTAATGCTTCATCTTTAGATGTCAGAAATAAGGCCCAAGTGAACCTTGAGTAATCATGAACTAGTACCATTACATATTTCTTACCACCTCTGCTCAGAGTTCTCATAGGACCACATAAGTCCANTCCAGATGAACCAGTTCCAACGTCCTGGTGGTACTGACCATTTTCTTACTTTTGAATGAGGATCTCACCTGCTTCCCCCTTGCACATGCCTCACAAACTTTGTCTTCCTTGAACTTAATGTTAGGAATCCCTACCACTAAGTCCTTAGAGACTAATTTGTTAAGCCGATTCAGACTCGCGTGACCAAGTCTTTTGTGCCAAAGGAGGGGATCACTGTCCAACACACTTAAGCAAGTGAGTTCATTTTCAGACAGTGTGGACAAGTCTATGACATAATGTTATTCATTCTTTTTCCCTGCAAAACAATCTTGTTAGTAAGCAGGTTAATCACAAAACATTTTGTGGAAGTGAAAACATTCAGGTTACCTCTGTCACACAATTGTGACACACTGATCAGGCTATATTTCAAGCCATCTATCAAGTACACATGTTCAATGGAACGTGTGTCATCCTTAACTACCTTAACAACCCCTATAATTTCACCTTTCTTTCCATTTCCAAAGGAGACATTTCCTCCTTAGAGGTTTTCAAGTGAAAGGAACTGTTCCTTGTTCCATGTCATATGTTTTGAGCAGCCACTATCCAAGTACCAAATTTGGCTGCTTCCTCTCACTTGAACTTACAAAAAGAAATCAGGGGTTAGTTTTAAGAACCCAAACTAGTTTGGGTCCTTTTCTATGAGATAAAGGATGAATTAAGCTTTTTATGGCCCAATTTGGTAACCAGTTTTTCTTTTGGACAAAACTCTCATTTTTTCGACTGGCCTGCTTTTTTGTAGTACATTCAATTTTGTAATGACCAGTCTTACCACTGTGGGTGCAAATTTTATTCTCAGGGAGAGTGAGATACTTGCTTTTTGGATCCCACTTGGGCAGTTGACTCCCAAAACCAAGTCCTCTCCGGTTGCTACTATGGTTTTCTTGAAGCCATGTCAAGGCATCAGAGGATTTATTCCATTTACAAGTTCGATCTAACTCATGTTTGACTTTACCTAGTTCTTCTTTAAGAATCCTTATTTGTTCATCCTTGGTGTACATCTTATCTTTTAGTTTTCCCATATTTTATTCTAACATGGTATGAGAATGATCAACAATCTTTTTACTGGATCCTAGCTTTAACTTTAAATTTTCAGATTTTAGCTTTAGAATCTCAGTTTCAAGTGGGTGAAACTGGTTCATCAGGACAATGTTTTTCTTTTCAGATTCACTTACTCTGATTTCCAGGTTCATGCATTTTGCTTTTAGCATTGCACACTCTTTAGAGAGTTGTTCTTTCTCTTGGTTGTTTCTTCAGAATCATCCATGAAATCTAGTAGCAACTCAGAGAGTTTCTCTTTAGATAGGAATTTTATTTTATTTTTGAAATGGGAGATACTTACCTCTGGTTCTTCATATGATTCCTCATAAGATTCTCCAATTGCCAGGAGCGCCTGTTCTTCATTCTCACCATATTCTGATTCTTCATCTGAACTTTCCCTCCAAGCAGCAACCATAGCTTTTGTTGTGGTTTTCTTGGGTTGGACCAGTTCCTTCTTCCTGTTCCTTCTTTCAAATCTCTCCTTTTTCCATGCCATTTCCCACTGAGGACAGTTCTTGGTATGCTGGTCAGTCTTTCCACACTTGTAGCATCCCTCGTTGGTTGGCCTTTCTGGAGATTTTGCTTTGTTGTGGTTTCCACCTCTGGAGATGCCCTTCTTCCTTATGAGAAAGTTTCTGAATTCTTTGGTAATCATGGCCATCTCATCCTCCTCCAGATTTGTTCCCTCAGTGATTCTCAGTGCTAGACTCCTTTCCTTCTTTGGAGCATCCATTTTCATTGTCTGCCTTCGAGTTCATAGGCAGTAAGGTTACCAATTAGCTCATCCAATCTGAGGGTTGCCATATTTTTGGATTCCTGGGTTGCAGCGATTTCACTTTCCTAGGAAATTGGCAAGACCCTTGTCAGGATCTTCTCCACCATGTCCTCTTCAAGAATGACTCTACCAAGAGACTTGAGTTCATTTATCAGAGTTTTGAACCTCGTGTACATCTCTTGGATTGTCTCTCCTTCTTTCATAGTAACGTTTTCATACTGAGAGTATAGTAGAGTACCTCTTGATCTTTTCACTTGAGGTGTTCCTTCATGGGCTACTTGCAAGGTATCCCAGATTTCTTTGGCAGTGGTGCAGCTTTGGATCCTGCTATACTCTTCTGGACCTAGTCCACGCACTAGCCACTTTCTGGCCTTAGCATTCTTCTCCAATTTCTTCAGCTCCTCAGCAGTGCAGTCAGCTCTAGTTTTTGGTACATTTGCTCCTTCAACAGTCTTCTTCATGGTGGCTAGAGGACCATCAGTGACTATGTCCCAAAGCTCATAGTCTTCTCCAATCAAGTGGTCCTTTATCATGTTCTTCCACCAAGAGCAATACTGGACATTAAAGAGTGGTGGCCTTGCAGTTGATTGACCCTCCCAGTTTCCAGATGGTGCACTAATTTTGATCTTTTCCAAGGTGTTAGCCTTTCTCAAGGATAACCTACTCTGATACCAGATGATGTTTTATACGTCAATACCACACAAGAGAGGGGGGGTGATTTGTGTGGTGTCCAATTTTCGAGTGCAGTCTCTATAGAAGAACCTGGTTCTTCTTGGTGTTCCAACTTCTACTGTTTGCGGAAAAGTAATTTCAGAAATTAAAGAACACAACAATTATACGTGGAAAACACCTGGCTCAAAATGTGAAAAAAACCACGACCTACTTCCCAGTAGGATTTTCCCAAACTCTTCACTATAACTCTGAGCCAAACAACATTTACAAAATAAACTCTTTTGTAAACCTAAGGACTAACTCTAATCCCTTTGTGGCAAACTAGCCTCTAGCTAATTGCGACAAACTTCAAGTTAACTCTAACTTGATCAATGTGTACCTATTACAATTGCTTCTAATAAAGTTGAAAGATACAATATTTAATCATCTGCTACAAACCAACTAGACACAAAAGATAACAGATGGAACTGGTTCTTCTAGCTGGTTCAAGTAGCCTTTGTGTTGCACAAGGATTCTGCTTGCAAAATTGCTTTGGTAATTTTGCTTTCAGTTCTTGTTTCACTTCTGTCTTTGTGCGATCAATTCTTCAGCAGGAGTACTTCAATATTTTATAGCGCCAGTAGTTGAGATGTTGTTGTTCAGTTCTAGTGCAACTCTTCCTTGGTGGAAGAGTTTGTATTCATCTCAACTTCCTCGATTGTTTATGTCCTTGCTGAATTAGAACTCTTTCTTCTTATCACTTTGCAACCTTTTCGCTTTAGGAGACAACCTCTTAGTTCATAGATAATTTACAGATCATGTTTATCTCCTGTGCATGTACGCTTCTTGTGCCAATGGGTCTGTTTGATAATGTTTGCCCTGATGGACCTGGTTCAACTGGGTAGGCATTTGTCAATATTCAAAACCATGCAGTGACTTGGTTCAACAATAAGCTACCTCCCCCACTCTATCAAGAATCTCAAACGGCCCGATATACCTAGGGCTCAACTTACCCTTCTTTCCAAACCTCATAACACCCTTCATGGGCGATACACGAAGCAATACTCTCTCTCCAACCATGAATGCTACATCACGAACCTTAAGATCAGCACAACTCTTTTTCCTAGACTGAACTGCACGAAGTCTCTCCTGAATAATCTTGACCTTATCTAAGGCCTCCTGCACTAAGTCTATACCCAGTAACCGAGCCTCTCCCGACTCAAACCATCCAACTGGCGATCTACATCGTCTACCATATAATGGCTCATAAGGAGCCATTTGAATGCTCGACTGATAGCTATTATTGTAAGCAAACTCCGCTAACGGTAAGAACTGATCCCAAGAACCTCCAAAGTCAATAACACAAGCGCGGAGCATATCCTCCAAAATCTGAATGGTACGCTCGGACTGCACGTTAGTCTGAGGATGAAATGCTGTGCTCAAATCCACTCGGGTACCCAACTCACATTGAACTTCCCTCCAAAAGTGCAAAGTAAACTGCGTACCCTGATAAAAAATGATAGACATGGGTATACCATTAATACGAACAATTTCCCGAATATATAACTCAGCCAACCGCTCCGAAGTATAAGTACTTTCCACAGGAATGAAATGTGTTTATTTAGTCAGCCTATCCACAATAACCCAAACTATGTCAAATTTCCTCTGAGTCTGTGGGAGTCCAACAACGAAGTCCATAGTGATACGCTCCCACTTCCACTCAGGAATCTCTATCTGCTGAAGAAAACCACCGGGTATATGATGCTCATATTTTACCTGCTAACAATTTAAGCAACGAGCCACACACGTAAGAATGTCCTTTTTCATCCTTCTCCACCAATAATGCCGCCTCAAGTTCTGGTACATTTTGGCTGCACCTGGGTGTATGGAATACTTAGAACTATGAGCCTCCTCGAGGATCAACTCACAAAGGCCATCATTATTAGGAACACATATACGACCCTGGATCCTCCAACTGTAACCTGCTTGGCACCACCGCGCCGAACTCTGTACCTAAGAACCATCAAATGCGGGTCATCATCTTGCCGCTCTCGGATACGCTCAATTAGAGAAGACCGAGCGATTGTACAAGCTAGAACACTACTGGGAGAAATATCCGAACTCACGAACTGATTAGCCAACGTCTGAATTCTAAAGCTAACGGTCTCTCAACCACTGGAATATACGCAAAGCTTCCCATGCTCACCGCATTTCTACTCAATGCATCGGCCACCACGTTGGCCTTCCCTGGGTGATACAATATAGTGACATCATAATCCTTCAGTAACTCTAACCATCTCCGCTGCCTCAAATTTAGATCCTTTTGCTTGAATAAGTACTAGAGACTGCGATGGTCAGTGAAAACCTCACACGGAACGCCATAAAGATAGTCTCTCCATTTTTTCAATGCATGAACAATGGCTGCCAACTCTAAGTCATGAACATGATAATTCTTCTCATGGACTTTCAGCTGTCGAGATTTATATGCAATCACCCTGCCATCCTGCATCAATACTGCTCCAAGTCCAACTCGGGAAGCATCACAATACACCGTGAAAGAACCCGAACCTGATGGTAACACCAACACCGGTGCAAAAGTCAAGGTGTTCTTGAGCTTCTGAAAGCTCGCCTCGCACTCGTCTGACCATTTAAATGGGGCACCTTTCTGAGTCAATTTAATCATTGGGGCTGCTATGGATGAGAACCCCTCCCCAAAATGACGACAGTAACCTGCCAAACCCAAGAAGCTCCTAATCTCCATAGTTGTAGTGGGTCTAGGCCAGTTCTTGACTGCCTCTATCTTCTTATGATCAACCTGAATACCCTCAGCTGATACGATATGACCCAAGAAGGCTATTGAATCTAACCAGAAATCACATGTTGAAAACATGGCATACAACTGATTATCTCTCAAATTCTGGAGGGCTATACGAAGGTGCTGCTCATGCTCTTCCCGACTGCGGGAGTATATTAGAATATTATCAATGAACACGATCACGAAAGAGTCCAGATGGGGCTTGAAAACCCGATTCATGAAATCCATAAATGCTGTTGGAGCATTAGTCAGCCCAAAATACATGACACCAAATTCATAGTGCCCATACCTCATCTAAAAGGCTATCTTAGGAACATCAAACGCCCTAATCTTCAGCTAATGATAGCCCGATCTCAAGTCAATTTTCGAAAATACTCTAGCACCCTGAAGTTGATCAAATAAGTCATCAATTCTCGGCAACGGATACTTATTCTTGATAGTAACTTTATTCATTTTCCGGTAATGTATACACATCCTCATAGACCCATATTTATTCTTTACAAACAAAACCGGTGCACCCCAAGGCGAGACACTGGGTCTACTCTTATCTAGCAAGTCTTGCAACTGTTCTTTCAACTCTTTCATATCTGGTGGGGCCATCCAATATGGAGGAACGGAAATGGGCTGAGTGCCCAGAGCTATGTCAATACAAAAATCAATATCCATGTCGGTTGGCATCCCGGACAAGTCTACAGGAAACACCTCGGGAAACTCACAAACAATAGGAACTGATTCTATAGAAGAAACATCATCGTGGGAGTCACGAATATGAGCCAAATAAGCCAAACACCCCTTCTCCACCATGCGAAGAGCCTTGGCAAATGAAATCACTCGGCTGGGAGAATGACCAGGAGTCCATTTCCATTATAATCGAGGCAACCCCGGCAAAGCTAAGGTAACTATCTTGGCGTGACAATCCAAGATGGCATAATAAGGAGACAACCAATCCATGCCCAACATAACATCAAAATCGACCATGTCTAGAAGCAAAAGATCCACACTAGTTTCAAGACCCTCAATGACTACTACGCACGAACGATACACGATCTACCACAATAGCATCCCCCACCAGTGTAGACACATAAACAGGAACACTCAAGGAATCACGGGGCACATTCAAATACGAGGAAAAATAGGATAAAACATAAGAATAAGTAGACCCCGGATCAAACAAAACTGAATCAGATCTATCACAAACCAAGATGATACTTGTAATAACAACGTCGGAGCACTCCACCTCAGGCCTGGCTGGAAATGCATAGAATCGGGGCTGGGCCCCGCCAACCTGAACCACATCTTTGGGAGGTCCTCCACCTCTAATAGGTTGGCTTCCACCCCTAGATACCTGACCTCCACCTCTAACATTCTGGCCTCTACCTCTAACTACCTGACCCTTACCCCTTGCCGGTTGGGCAGGTGGTACTGGAGCTGGTGCCGGAACTATCGCACGAGAACCCTGATGCTGAAATTGATTACCTGCATATTTCGGACAAGTCCTCCAAACATACCCGTATTCACCACAATCAAAACATCCCTCCTGATACGTAAACTGACCCGGACGAACCGGCGGACCACGATAAAAACTTTGCAGAGGATGTGCTTTAATAGGAGATAAAGGAGCACTGTAAACTGGCTGAGCCGAAGGAGGCAGATAAGAACCACGACCACCTGAAGTACCATGTGAAGCCTGTAGTGCTGAATGAAATGGCGTGGAAGAATGGCCTCTGCTAAATGAAGTCCCGCCTCCAGATGAGGCACCACTGAAAAACCTAGAATGGCGAGGTCTCTTGTCAGACCCCTGACTTCCCATACCGAGAACCGACTCAACCCTTCTAGCCACATTAGCTGCATCCTGAAAAGAAATCTCGGTCCTTGTCTCCTTGTCCATCTGCAACCTGATGGGATGAGCAAGGCCTTCAATAAACCGTTTGACCCCCTCTCTCTCTCTGTGGGAAACAAGAGAATAGAATGTCTAGAAAAATCTATGAAACGAGTCTCATACTAGGTCACAGTCATGCTGCTCTGCTGAAGTCACTCAAACTGACGACGTTTCTCCTCCCGAGTAGTAACCGGCAAAACAATTTCCATAAAGAGATGAGAAAATTGATCCCAAGTCAAGGTAGGCGACCCAACTGGTCTAGTCAACAGATAATCCCTCCACCATTTCTTGGCAGAACCAGTCATCTGAAAAGCAGCAAAATCGACCCCATTGGTCTCCAAAATACCCATATTACGCAACACCTCATGACAACTATCCAGATATTCTTGAGGGTCGTCTGAAGTAGCACCACTAAAGTGAACAGGGAAAAGCTTGATAAACTTGTTCAGTCTCTACAAAGCATCTGAAGACATGGCTGCCCCATCAATAGGCGGCACTGCTGCAACTAGCTGAATTACCCCAACTGGATTGGCTGCTGGGGTCTGAACCTGAGGAGTAGTCTGAACCGGAGTGTGGGTAGGAGGAGTCTGGACCCCTCCTTCAGCCTGAGATATGACTGCTGCAATGGGGAATGTGCCAGTCTGGGCCACACTCTGAATAATGCCTACTAAACGAACAATAGCGTCCTGAAGTATCAGGGTAGCAATAAACCCCTCTGGGACCTGAGCTGGTCTCGCTGGAACGGTCTGAGCTGGAAACCCCTCATTAATCTCAATCTGAGGTTTCACAGCTGGGGCTGCTGCCTGAGCAATGGGCTGAGTCCTGCCCCTGCCTCGACCTCTACCCCTAGATCGAAATGTTAGTCAGCGGAAGAGGAAGCACGTGTTCTCACCATCTGCAAGAGAATAGAAGAATCCAATCAGTATTTGAGATAACAAGAGTCGCACGATAGAATAGAAATAAAATGGAGTTATTTCCTAACTCGATAGCCTCTAAGAGATAAGTACAGACGTCTTCGTACCGATCCTTCAGACTCTATTAAGCTTGTTCGTGAATTGGGAGACCTAAGCAACCTAGTGCTCTGATACCAACTTGTCACGACCCAACTTCCCAACCTTAGGGATCGTGATAACACCTAACACCACAATTTCTAGGCAAGCCAATGTTAGAATTCAATTCGCTATTTTCCTTTGATTATATACTTAAACATAATAAAATAAATTTAAAGTAAACATATTCTAATGATTTCCAATGAATAAATCTAATTTTAAGATAATAAACAAATAAATAAACCGAGCCACAAACTAATTATATATATATATATATATATATATAATAACTCTAAGACTACCCCAAGGTCTGGTGTCACAATTCACGAACTTCTAAGACTATTACAAATAATGGGCTGAAAGAAATAATTTAGATGTCTTGAGAAAATAAAATAGTCTCTATGAACCAAGAGAAGACTCCAGAGATCTGCGAACGCCCGCAGATATACCTCGTGTCTCCGAATGAAGAATGACCGCTACTAAATCTCTAACGCTGGCCGGTACCTAGATCTGCACAAAAGAGTGCAGAGTGTAGTATCAGCACAACCGAACCTATGTACTGAGTAAGTGCCGAGCCTAACTTCAACGAAGTAGTGACGAGGCTAAGGCGGGCAACTACAACTTAACCTGTAACAATATAAATATAATAAAGAAAGAAAACAATTCTACACAAACAAGAAAGACAAACTACAACAATAAATAAAACAACTCAGTCGCCTATTCCAGGCCTCGGCTATAACCAAGATCTCACACAAATTTCCAAACTTCACTTTAAAATAATCGTATGTGCATAATATGAGAAACAATAAAGTAAAATAGTAAATTTTCCATATCTTTGTGTTTAAAATCAATAAACATAAATGTCCTCCCTTATCACTTTCTTGTTGCGGTGTGCAACCCGATCCCACCTGTCCGCCCTTATCACTATCTTTTATCTCACCTGTCCACCCTTATCACTATCTTTTATTTCAACAGTTGTAAACAGAAAACTGTACTTCTCATAAACTTCATCAATATTATCTCAAAATGAAACCAACAGGAGTATATATATATATATATATATCATAAAACAATGTCAACCCACTCAATCTTTGTGTACCACAATGAAACCAAGGAAACAACTAATAATTTTCCAAAACTAATTGCAACAAGACTTACCGACAAATTAACAAGCTAGGAAATCATGAAAACAACAATGAACATGAAACAATTAAGACATGAATCAATTAAATTGGAAAAGGGGAAACGATCATGTAAGCATACAATTTGGTGGTGCATAGATACTCGTCACCTCACCTATACATCACACACAAGCAATTTCAGATAACAATTAAGTTGGGGATTCCTATTCCCTCAAGTCAAGGTTAAACCAAGCACTTACTCAAATTCGCAGGCCACTCACTGCTCAATTATAGCTTTTCCTTTTGAATTCACCTCCATTACACTCAAATCTAACCATAACTAATGTAATATCATCAATTAATGCTAAAGGAACTAACTTTACTAAAAATTATAATTTACCTAAGATTTCTAAACAAAAAATAAACCCGACCTCGGACCCGCTTGGTCCAAGCTCGGGGTTCGGGCCAAATTATGTTTGCCCATTCACCCCCGAGCCCGAACATACAATTAGTTTCGAAATCCGACCTCAATTCGAGGTAAAGATTCAATTTTTACAAAATTTCCTAATTCTACCCAAACCCTCAATTTTTACCATGAAAATTCTTAGTTTTTAATTTAAAAGTGATGAAAAATATTGGGTAATTAAAAGAGTAAAGTTTAGAAATGATTACCAACACTTTGGGGATGAACTTTGGTGAAGAAAATTGTCCTTAGGGCTGTGTGGTTCGAAAAATAGTGAAAGAAAGGGTTCTGTCTGTGTTTTAAAATGTTTAAATATAGCTGGGCAGGCCTTCATCGCGTTCGCGTGGGCCTGCCTGCGTTAGTGTAACGACCCAGCTGGTCGTTTTGTGTGTTGGGACCCCGTTCCCCTGAATGACTCTTCCCATAGCGACTACTCGTGCCTTATGACTTGTGTGGGCAGGTAGTTCGAGATTCGGAAGTGATTTGGCCAGTTCAGGAACACTTGGTTCCTGAAGGCTAGCCTATTTGGCTAATTTTGGTTCCGAGCAGCGTTTTGAGAAAACGACCTCGGAATCGAGTTCTGATAGCTCCAGCAGCTCCGGATGATGATTTCGGACTTGGGAGTGTGTTCGCCTCGGGTTTATGATGACCCGGGAGTGTTTCGGCACCTGAATCGGAATTCAGGATTTCATAAGAGTTGGAATTTAGCCTGGAATTGGACCTCGTGATATCATGGTCCGAATGGAATTTCGGAACTGGCAATAGTTCCGTATAGTCATTTATGACTTGTCCGCAAAATTTGGGGCCATTCCGAGCAGTATAGACCCGTTCGGCGTATTGATCAGCCATTTGATTTTTCTTGAAATCCTAAGTTTGATCTAAGGGGTTTTGGAGAGTAATTCTTGGTTTGAATGATGTTTTTAGTGTTCTGGGATCTAGAGCGAGTCCTTCATTTGATTTGGGACTCGTTGGTATAATTTGTCGAGGGCTCGAGTGGGCCCAGGGGGTCTCCCGGACCCCGAACGGGGTCAAAAACTAGCAAAACTCATAGCTGGTGGGAATTTACTAGTGTGACCGCACCTGCGGTCCATGAGCCGCAGGCGCGAGGTTCGCACCAGCAGAAATTCCTTCGCAGGTGCGGCTCCAGCCACAGGGGCGATCCTCTTCTCGCAGGCGCGGCTCTGCAGGCGCGGACAAAAGCCCGCAGGCGCGACCTTCCCCAGGGGCCCAGGCCATCGCAGGTGTGGCCAATTTCCCGCAGGTGCGAGTCTGCACCTGCGATCCAAAGTCCGCAGGTGCGAGAAATCCCCCAGTGCCTAGGCCTTTTTCCGCAGGCGCGACCCTTTATTCTGCAGGTGCGAGTCATCGCAGGTGCGGAAACTGCTGGGCAGTCCTATTAAATAGCCCAAGTCGTGAATTCTTTCCCAAAAATCATATTTCCTCCATTGTTGACGACCCCAAGATCTCCAGAACGGGTATTTCGGCCTAGAAACTCAGGTAAGTGATTACGTAACCCTCCGCATGTCAATTTTTTCCATTCTTTGGGAATTTCATCTTCCGAATTCATAGAAGTTTATAAGAAATTGTTGGGGAGAATAGAGGGTTTTGAGGAAAAATGTGAATTCTGATTTTTGGGACATTGAGGGATGATTAATTGAGTTAATCTTGATCCTTAGGCGACATATAGCGCGTTCCTTCAAGAAATATATTTTTCCGGACGCCGAGGCTCGAAGTGAATTTTCCAAGTATGTCAAGAATGTGTTTTTAAGGGAAATCCTTAATAATTCCTCCTCGAATCTTCCTAAATTGATATAATTATGTGCTTTTGGCTAGTTGCGAGCCATCGAGGGTGATTCGGAGGATTCGTGCGT
>ML297990.1:0-25522 GCA_005239495.1 Nicotiana undulata | reverse complement strand
AGAAAATAGGAATCCTGGGGCAATCAGTAGTTTGCTCCATGTAGCTTAACTCTAATCACTGAAAACCTCTCTTTATTTCACTTAATCTTCTTGAAATTTCGCGGTAACTCACTTTACCATCCAATTGACGACGTTGTCGAAGTACTCAGAGCCTTAAATATCCCCACCAACTCCATTTTTGTCAATCGATAATTCAGCTTTTAAATTAAAACCCAAAATGTAAAATATTCTTTATGCTAATGGCCGAAATAGAACTGTAGAAGACGAAACCAAATTAATTTGTGTTAAGATTTTTTTCTAGTGATGAGCTTTGCAATGCTATGGAGACTTTGAGTAGCATAGAAACTCAGTCGAAACCTTAAATTTTTCTTGTCAAAAAAATTGATACAACATCAAGAACCAATGAATATAAGCCATTAATATAAAAACGGTACAAAATCCACAAAGAAAATACATTGCAATTTGTATAATTGAGAAAAGAAGAAGTTCAGAAAGATAAACGCTTACAGAACAGAAGCCCAACGTTAAGAGCAAGAGGAGCGATTAGAGACTAAGGACACATATTAAACCTAATCTTTTGATTAAACTATAGTCAAAAATTATTTTGATATTCAAGACATATTAAAGAAAATATAAAGAAAATTAACTACCTTACAAAGATACACAAGAAATTGACAGTGAATATAGTTGCAGGAGCACCTTTAATAGAAGCAAAACATCTATAAAAACAGAGAAAGAGACGAAGAAAATAAGAGAAGAACTTTGAAAAAAAAAACACGCAAAGAGAACATAGCAGAGATGGTCTGTAATTTCTTACATTATAAAACGGAATCTTTATACCATTCAGCAAAGTTAAGCAGAGAAAACATAGAAGTCACGAGATGTAATTTTTTACGTTAGAAAAAGAAATCTTTGTATCATTCAGCATAAGTTAAGCAAAAAATTTGCTCATGTAAATTAGCACAACATGATCCTAAAGCAGACTCCTTTTAAAATTTGGATTTAAGGTAATAGTTTGGACAAATAAAATTATTAATTTTTTGCTTTTCAATTATTTTAGGTGGTTTCAGATTAACTTTAGGATTCTTTGGAGATGGACTCTTAAAACAAGAAGTTTTTTAATAACGAAAAAGTATGAAGAATATGAAGAATCAACCTAAATAGTCGTCCATCCAAGTGCTTAAGCTAGAAATATCGAATGTATAATGTATAAACAGTCATGTATCATTAGTGTTTATTTTGTGTATACCGACTAAAAAAGAAAATAATAATTGTCAAGGTGTATGAAGTTCCCAAAAATTATAATCTAATATTTAGCATATGTTTATTGGGGTCGTACGCAGCACGGACAATCATTTACTAGTATTTTATATTCACTAATTTGATATAAATACAAGTAGAAGTAATTCTTTTAAAATTAGACTAAAATGGGAAAATATGGGCTAGAATCTAAACGAGGTAAGAAAATTACGAGGAGAATATGAGTTTTCTGTATTGATCCGGCAGTATTAATTTTGTAATTTTATTTTACGTGACAATTTTGTTTTAATTTCTGGCGACAATTTGATGATTTTTTGCTAATTTTCAATTTTGGTACAAAATATAGGGATGGTGGATGTACTTTTTATATCATGTTTGGATAGTTGTTATCGTTTCATAATGTATCGTATAGTATTGTATTGTATCATTTTGATTTATATAATGTTTGGATACATTGCATTGTTTGACGTCATTTCACGATGTCATGCACAAACAATATGAAAAATAAATTTGTAATATCATAAATAAAAAGTTAGCTACGAGGTAGAATTATTATATAAAAAAAAGGTAGGTACAAATATGATTATTTAATATTAAGGAAGGGCAAAATGAGAGGAAAAAATAAGGTCACGACGCAACCACACCAAACCGCTCGTTCCATAAAGTGGTACTTTTCGTCGTTGCGTAACGATAGTTTTGACGATACAATACAATAAAATTTAAATCACAATCAAAACAAATATTGTATTTAAAGTAACAGTATGATATAATATAACAAGGTAACAACCATGCAAAATTTACAAAATTTTGTTTAGATTTTTTTGTTCCAATTAACTTATGTACATAATTTTGCGGGAATGTACCAAAGAAAGACACTATTTATCAACAACTAACCATTTTAGTCATGCTACCACGAATAGCCAAAAAAAGAAATTACAAATAATATAACATTCAAAATGCATAGGAAAAATAAGTTTTTTTTCTTTGGGTATTATTATGATTCATTAAAAACACATAAATGAGGCAATATGCAAAATTTGACCAAGTTTGAAGGCGAGTTAGATTATTTTGGAGTCAAAATTCATGGTCAATAATATAAAATATTTTTTTAAAAGGCAAAAAAAAAAAATCAATGAGTATGGTTGGAATTCGTTACTATCATATAGATTAAGCAATATACAAAATGTGAGCAAGATAGGAAGTGATTTGAACTAGTCTAGTATCAAAATTCGTAGTTAAAATCGAATTTAAAAGATTCTTCTGTGACACATGTATCAAACTAACAAATTTTGTTGTTAAAATCGAGTTTAAAATAAAATTGTCCCTTATTTACTAGGTTAGGTTTATTTTTGTCCTATAAATATACCCTTGAGCGTCTTTAGTCCCTTAAGTATGAAAAGTGGAGCACCTTTGGTCCAACTAACAAACTGGGTTAACTCTTGTTAAATACCTAACGGTGATTTTCCATGGGGCTGAAGAAAGTGATTCAGAATTGAAAAGAATGTATCTTTTTTTTTTTTTTTTTTTACTATTTTCTTCCTTAGCTACAAAAGTTGATCATTACCCAAATAAATAGGTTGATCATTATCCAAAGTTCAATCTTCATTAAATGAAAATACCAAATAGTAGAATGAGAATTATCTGATTCGAACAAGTCTTATGTTATTCTTTATTGTTGTTTAAGTTTATACAGTAGGTTTGCAAGAGATAATTATGGTCTTTCTAAAGTATGATTTTGGTCTATCGATGAATATTTTTAACAATAAATATTCAAGTATCACTCGATCTATGGTAGCTAGCAATTAGTATCGAACTTTACTTTCATCTCATCTTCATCCATACAATATATTCTACCCAATCAAACCCATTACAGGATTTTTTTTGATTCTTTGTTCTACATATTCAACATCTGACTTAGTTTTCCTTTTTGCTTTTCTGCTCAATCAAAACTTTTTTTCTTAGGAATATGGGTTGTGATTGCGAAATTGGGGAAAATCGAGAATAAGGAAAGGGGTTTATCATCTAGTGTTAGTCTATGTTTTTCACTAGTCAATTGAGTTGCTTCTTGGAAAAAAGCGTTAGTTTTTTTAACAAGTGTTAATCCATTATGTTAGTTGGACCAAAGGTGCTAAATTTTAGCGAACTTAAGGGGCTAAAACACTCAGAGGTATATTTAAGAGACAAAAATAGACCTACTCTCATAGATAATAGATAATTTTCGCTAAAAACTCTATGTATCTTACACATATGTATACATATATATACTTGTGATACACATTTGATACAAATATGATACATATGTGATACACAAATGATTCACAGTGTGATACACATATCATTTTTTTCATGTTCTTCTTCTACTTCGAATTTTCAATTCAAACCACCTCAAAACTTCACCAAATCATCCCAAAATTGAGATTAAAACTTCTTAAGATGTACCCAATATATTCTAATAACACCCAATATAAAAAGCAAAAAATGACCTTTTTTTGCTACAAATAGCTAATTAGCTGATATTGTTAACAATTGGCTAATATTAATAATATTTTATGAATTGACCAATTTTTGTAATAAACTACTTATAAATGGACATAGCTGATAGTTTCCCAACTTTACACAACTATATTACCTTTACATAGCAGGTAACCTAATTATTTTCAAGTTTTAAGTCCTATGATTATCTGAAAATATTTATTGGTGACTCGGCAATTTAATTTTTTTTCTTTAGTGCAAAGTCCCGGTGTATAAAAGTAAACTCCTGAAATTAATCCACAGTTTAGATCAAAGTCCTATCTCTTGAATACACTGAATATTTAAAAATCGTCTAAACCGATCAAATCGTACCGCACCAAACCAATTTATAGTTTCTTTTTGTAACGACTCGACCGGTCGTTTTGAGCTATTGCGCATCGTTCAGTAGTTTGAGGCCATGAACAACTTCATTTCAGGTATTATGACTTGTGCGTATGGTCGGATTTGAAATTCGGGAAGTTCAGAGTCAAATTGAAAGGAAATATTTCATTTCGGAAGCCTTAAGTTGGGAGAATCGACTAAGATTGGAATTTTGCGTAAACGACCTCGGAATCGAGATTTGAAAGTTCCAGCAAGTTCGTATGATGATTTCGGATTGGGGCCCATGTCCGAATCGGTTTTTGGATAACCTAGGAGCGTTCCAGCGTCTATTGTGGAAGTCAGCATTTTTGAAGGAATTTCCTAAGTTTGGCTTGAAGCGCATTGCGGTGATATTGATTTCCGTTTGGGATTCCGAGTTTGGGAATAGCTTCATATGGTGATTCTGGAGTTGGGAGCGCGATCGGAAGTGAATTCGGATGTCCATAAGTTATTTTGAAGTCATTTGGATAAAGATAGAAATTTGAAGGTTTTTGAGAAATCTGACCGGAAATGGAAATTTTTATATCGGGTCGGAATGCGATTTCGAAAGTTAGAGCAGTTCCGTAATGTCGAATATGACTTGTGTGCAAAATTTGGGGTCAATCGGATGTGATGTGACAGGTTTCGGCGTCGGATGTAGAAGTTTGAAATTCCTAAGTTCTTAAAGATTGGATTGGTGAGCGATTCGTTGTTTCGATGTTGTTTGATGTGATTTGAGGCCTCGAGAAAGTCCGTATTATATTTTGTGACAAATTGTTGTGATTGGACGGGGTCCCGGGGGCCTCGGGAGGATTCTGGGTGGTTAACGGATCAAAATTTGAAGTTGGAGAAATGCTGAGGTTGTTGTCATCTTGTGTGACCGCACCTGCGAGGCTTTGGCCGCTGGTGCGGCTTTGGCGCTGCAGGTGCAAAGTTTGGCAGGAAGCCGCAGTTGCGGGCTCTTAGGCGCACCTGCGGGAGCGCAGGTGCGAGGTATGGACCGCAGGTGCGAAAATGAGGCATGGGCATATTGTTTTAAAAACGGGAATTTTGACATTTCTTCTCCTATTTTCATTTGGTATGGGCGATTGTGGAGAGCTTCAATGAGGGATTTTCCTCAAGGATCACAAGGTAAGTTATTCCAAACTCATTTTAAGTTAAATGCATGGCCTAGGTACAGATTCGAGTATGGGAATTTGTGAAAAATCTAGGAATTTTGAAGAAAACCTCGAATTCGGTATTTTGGATTTTTGCCACGAATTTGAGCATGGAATTTAGAGTAAATTGTATATTTGAGCTAGTAAGGCTACGTGTAGAGTTTAACTTCGAGAAATTTAGGAATCCAGGCACGTGCGCCCGAGGGCATATTGGTCAATTCTTTGAGCGGAGATGAGAATTTGTATAATTTGAACTGTTAACAAGTATTAGAGTATATTTTCATTGGTTTGCCGCTATTTGGATAGTTTTGGGGCGTTGTGCATCAATTGGAGTCGTCGGAAGGGCTTGGAAGCCAGTTATGGAATTTCGGAGCGAGGTAATTCTCCTTTCTAACTTTGTGAGGGAGAATTGTCCCCATAGGTGAACTAAATTAATACATGCTATAAATTGCGAGGGCTACGTACGCACGAGGTGACGGAAGTCCGTGCGTAGCTACTAATATGCTTATTTCCGGGTAGTTTAGGACCCACTAGCATACCTTACGTATTGTACATGTGATCCTGCCAATAATATTAGACTAATAATGCTATTGAATTGGTAATTTATTTCCTAAGAAGGCTAGAGTGTACCTTCCTTAACCGTTTAGAAAGAGAATTGATTCCTCCGTGGTTGATTGTGTTCCTGATGAGGTTATATTATTGCATATTATTAAACTTGGCAAATGACTTTCAAAATAATGATTTAAATGCTATTTTTCGTGATACTCTAAGAAGAATTTTACCACTTTCTTGGGTAACTGCTTTCGTGATAAATGTGGACTTATTGTGTGAATGTGTGTATCTATGGGGGCCTGAGTCGCATGTATGATTCGCGAGCAGGATAACCCTGTATTTATGTATAACCGCGTCGCATGATCGATTCGCGAGCGGGGAAGATATGTGCATCTATGGTTCGAGCCGTTCGACCCTCGGCAGTGCACAATTTATTATTGTTGGTCCGCCGTTCGACCCTCGGCATTTTCTTGCGCATGATACATGCTGCGTATTTCCTGTGATTTATACATGTTTATTGGCCTAAGGAGTTTTGAGTTTCCAGCTAAAATGAAGAAGAATTGAGGTGTTAGATGTGAAATAAGTTGATATTTCTTATCCCTGATTATTATTTAATTGCCTATGATACTCATGCTTAGCACCTCAATTGATTATATTTAACCGACTTATAGCAAGTGTCTAATTCGACCTCTCGTCACTACCTCTCTTGAGGTTAGGCGGGATACTTACTGAGTACACGTTGTTTACCTACTCATGCTACACTTGATGTGTATTTTTATTGCATAGGTACTTTGATAGCGATGATGCTGGTTTGGAGACTTAGGCGAGCTGCATCATCCGGAGGCGATCCGCAGCTGACAGAGTCTCCCTCCTATTGTATTATTTTCATTTTTAAATCCCTTGTCCAAATTTGTATTTCGGACAAGCTTTGTAGTATTTGTAAAATTCTTGGAATTTGCTCATGTACTTGTGTCACCGACTTCTGGGATGTGTTTGGTATTTAAATTAATAAATTGGATTGCTTATCTGTCGTATTTATTTAACGAAGATTTATTCATTTTTTATGCAATGAAATGAAAGGTAACAAATTCAAAAATTGTTAAAACAAGCATTAAACTCAACTATTAAATAATTGGCTTGCTTGATAGTGGTGTCCGGCGCCATCACGACCTTAATAGATTTTGGGTCGTGACAACATGGTATTAGAGCTCTAGGTTCCCTTTGGTTTCACGAGTCATGAGCAAGTCTAGTAGAGTCTTGCGGATCGGTACAGAGACGTCTGTACTTATCTTCGAGAGACTACAGGGCCGTTAGGAGTACTTCCCTTTTTGATTCCTCATCGTGCGATTTGATTCCTTTAAGGCTTATGTCTGTGCTTCTTCCTACTCAATCTTATACGTCACGAAGCGGTATCTATGAAACGCGGATTTGAGGAATTGAAATGGTGCTACGGATGTGGTGCGAGATATTTTCCATGCGTAACTGGTTGGGGTTGTTGTTGCCCTGCAGAAGGATATTATGTTGTTTCAGCTTAGTAGCTGTGTTTCTGAGAGCCTTGAGTCTATTCTTAGGTAGCGATGATGTTTACGATTGGTTATCGCGCGGTGTTGATATGATGGTAGAATTCTTGCCCATATGACGGGGTAATGAATGACTTAAAGGGAGGTCTTCTCAAAGCGTAATTACGAGATTTCGGTATTTTAGTTTAGGCGGAGGAAGGGCAGTTGGACTACGGATGTTCAAGTCTGGGGGATAAAATAATGAGACTTGGTGTTATCGAGCAAGGTGGAGTATTCACTTGTGATGTGATATCGTCGTCTTTGATCGAATATAATGTGTTAAGTTTGCTGGTGTTATGGTTCTTCAGTTGCATTGGTCATAGTGTTGTGAAGTGGTATTGAAGAAGAGGTTGTCATAGACTGTGGTGTGCAGTGGTTCAAGTATTGAATGAGTATATGAAGGCATCTCGAGAAAGATGGTCTTCGGGGAGTCAAAGTTATGGTGATCTGCTGGTTTAGGTGTTGCAGAGAATGATATTGAATTGAGGCCGCAATTGAGAAGCATGCGATGAAGGAAGACATGTGAGAAGTGTGAGGTGGCGGCTAAATCTATAAAATGCCAGAAATAAGAGACGGAAGTCGGGTAGTTTCTTAAAGGAAAGAGTTTAACTAGGTGGGAGAGTGGCAGCGTAGCATATGAGTTCAGTGGTAAGACAGCTGCCTATCTTAAGGAAAAGTTTGGAGTGATTTGAGAGTTTTAGTGGACGGTGATTGGGTCCCCGAGCTTAAGTTGAAATGTGGGTTATTTCGGCGGAAGATTGTAAACAACAGAGATGAGTTATTAGGAATGAAGAAGGATGCAATGTGGTGATGAATTTGAAGATATTGTAGCGCATTTAGTAGATGTCCATGGGGAGCGGACGGATTGGTAAAGTTGGTGAATGAAAACAGGCTTAGGATAGGATATTGATGTTGTAGAGGGTGTGCAGTACATCATTGTTGGAAGGTGTCAGTTGGTGATTTCCACAGGTGGGTTATCTCTTGTGAGTAGGTTAGCGGTTGTGGGGTTGGCAAGTTTCTGTGAGGAATCCTAGTGGCTATTTGGTAGGAGGCAGAATGTGTGAATGATGCTAGAGAATTTGAGTATTTAGGAAATGCTAACAGGAGAATTCGGAAGAATTGGACGCATTAGTTGAGCAAGATCATGTTAATAAAGGAGAAAGGATCTCAGCAGGGTTTAGAGTGGTGCAAGGAGTAGCTTCGGGCTAAGTGGGGGAGTCCCACCACCTACAGTTGGGTTGTAGGATTGTGTTCTCATAGGGTTGCAGATTGTCGGTGTATTGGCAAGTTATTACAGCTAAGGGAAAGGAGTAAAATGGTAATTGTGCGTGGGATTTAATGAATGTGTGCAAAAGTTGGCCCTGTTGGACCAGGGTTAGGCTTGAAAGATTCAGAATTCATGCTTAAGGCATAGGCGAGTTGTAAGGTAGTGACTCAGTCATGTACTTCATTGAGAGGATGTTCATGTGCTAGAAGAGCCTTGGAGTTGATTGTATTCGGGGCCAGTCTGAGTGGGTGACTCTCAGCAGCGATCCTAGTAAATTCGAAGGTTAAGCATGCGATGTTTAAGGGTTTCAGGCAGCAGTACGATTAAGAATCGAGCTTGTGCGGCGTAATTTCTGAGAAAGGGAAAATTGTTGGGGGTTTTATATGTTAGTTTCAGCGTGTAGGATAGTATTGGAGGAGTGAGAGAAATAAACTCCGGGTTGTAGAAAGATTATCAGGAGGGTTGAGTTCGTCATGAGTTGAAGGAAGTTACTATTATTCCTGAGGCAATTGAAGATGATTAAAAGAAGATAGAGTGGTTAGCCATGGTTGAAATGGCGTACTTATGGCAGTGATCAGTTCCTTCTGTGTGATTGAGTATGTGTATGGTTTGTACAGATGTGTGTGGGGCTTGTCGGCCGTTGTAATAGATCATAATTGGAAGCATTCAAGTATTATGGCTTGCCAGGTGTAGGCGGATACCGAAAGGATCATGGGGGTATAGACTATTCCCTGAGGATTTGCCTGTTTTGTGATTTTGAGAAGTCACTCGTGTGTTGCTATGGTTCTCTTGAAATGAGGTAAGAAAAAGCTTTTTATATGATGGAGTGTTCACCCTATTAGTGGTTCAGGAGTTATGATGGGATTCTTGCGCCATCTCATATTGGCGTGTTAGGTGCGGTGAATAGTATGTAATTGGGAGTAAGAATCGAGATTGCGGTTACGTGTTAACATGAATTTCATGAGCTCGGATGAGCAAGGAAACTGGTGTTGTCTTCAGTGTCACCTGTGATCGGTGTCTGGTGAAAGAGGCTTTGTATCCTGGTTATGGGTTCTTGATTTGTTTAACATCGTTAGCATGGTCGGTGGTATGGACGTGAAAACTTGTTACCTGGTGTGGAAGGTTGTGGGAGCGTGACCACGGGAAGATTATATAAGTGTGACATGTAGTCACTTGATTGATTGAAGATTTAGACCAAGTATAAGGAAGTGCAACATTGCTTATTTGAGAATTTATGCCTGGAAGGTGTTCGGTTCAGTTGGTTGTGGATTGTGGGGTGTTTGTCCCGGCGATGATGGTTGTTCTTGCGTGTTATGAGAGGAAGTGGGTTATTTCTGACCCAGGTAAGGCTATCAGCCTAGTTCAGTGCGAGCAGAATCGGATTGAAGTGTGCGAATGGATTAAAACAAGATTATGGGCTTCATGCGAGTCAGATGTGTTCAATTCAGTATAGCGATCCTCAAGGAAGGGCGTTGGGATATCAGATGTTGTTCCGTCTTCGTCAAATCCATGCAATATCATGATTGTGCCGTGTGAGTTGAGAAATGGCTTGATAAATTCCTATGTGCTGAGTTTCTGCGTAGTAATGATGTTATGTGAGCAGGATGGCTTTGGAGATTCAGATTATATATCGCACCTCAGTTGTGCTTGAGTTTTGTGGAATATGGCGCTATCAGTCTCCCCAGAATGGTATTATGCACTTAGCGTGCTTGTGACCGGTATTCAGTAATTCATAATAGTAAGCAAATTCAGCTCCGTGTATGTCTCCTTATGTGAATTTTATGATGGGACCGGGTGGCACGCGACCACGGTAAGTTATTTGGATCGGGCGTCGCGCCCCCTTTTTCCTCACGGAGATCGGGTTCAGGACATTCGGTTGAGACAACTCATTCCTTTTGGGAAAAGGGTTTACATTTTTTGAAGAGTCGCCACCTAACGATTTTGAGGTGCGTTAGGGCACCTAAGGGGTTTATCTATTACTAAGTTGTTAACCAGAGATAGGGTAAGAGCTTGAAATTATCCTAAGGGGAAGGTGTTAGGCACCCCTCAGGATCCACTAGTGTGGTTCCCGGCCAAATAGCTTTTGTGAATTTATACGATTTTGGCAAACAAACAAGTAAGGGCTCAAATAAGAGGGGATTTAAGTCTAAGTACACAGATGTTTGAAAACAATTAATGGAAAAGGGTTTGATTTTGAAAAGAGTTACAATCTAAGAATGCGAAAGTAAAAGGTATCCTAGGTTTACAATAATATGGATCACATCAATGCAATACCCGGTAGGACACTCCTCAAAGAGGGGCTACACGTGGTATTAGCGCACCGGTCATCATATCCATATTATACCCTTTCCCACCCCCGTGAAGGTAATTAAAGCGCGTGTTGGTCACGACGTCTATTGCATGTTGTTACCCGTCCCTTCCTATTAGCCCCGGAGGAAATTAGGACTCCTATTCTAAAGGGAGGTGCTAAGCAGACCCTCAGGTTTTAAAGGTAAAAATTCTAGGGCGACAAATAACAGAACATGTAGGACTGCACATAAGGGAAGAGCATAGAAAGCAATTAAGGGGCTCAAGTATACCTCCACACATATTGCACATACACAACATGCCTCATACACAAATTTAGGTCCAGATTTAGTTCCTAAACATGATGTCTAAGTGATAATAACAGAATCCATTTACATAACTCAGAGAGGAAGTCCTAGTCAGGCTTGCCTACGGATTTTAGCATGCTGGTAGTTAAACATGATCACAAAGACAGATCTGGTTTTATTTCTTGTAATTGATTTACTAAGGAACTAGGTGTAAAATAACATGCAACAGTTGTACAGATTTGTTAAGGTTTCTGATTACCAATCTTAGTAGCATGTGATTCTAAGTGTGTACAAAAGACTGATTTCCAGTTTATTTAGAACAAGGGAGTGTTTCAGGCATGTGTTTAGACTAAGTAAGCGAGTATGATTCTATTGCATGATGTATAATGTAGCATGATAACTTAAACATGATTTTCTATATGAATACAGGATAACATCATTATGCATAACTTCAGGAATAGCACAGGTGATAGATTTTAATCATTGTTTACCTAGAACAGGATCTCTATGTGTGTAACATGGTAAAGCATGATTGCGGATTTGTTAACATGATTATTCTAAGGCGTGTTTTTTTAAATAAAAATTACATCTTTTCAGAATCCTATAGACAGAATCACATTGTAGCAGTTTTTCGTTGTTATTATTGATCCTATACACAGGATTTTCAAGTGACATAACAATAAGATGCTGAAACAGTGTTCATGAATCCTAAAGAGCATGATTTCTAATGCGCGATATGTTTTGCACATGTTAGTCCTAAACATGATTTCTATTGCACACATAGGGAATGTAAACCTAATATCATGGTTTCTACCCTTTAACATTTATGGCATGCATAGCTACCCCTTCCCTTTTTCACTATCCATCCCCCAATAGTCGTTTACAAATAATTATTACAGACCATTTGCATAAATTACAGAACTGAATAAGGAAAATAAGAAGTTACACTATAGGGAGCCTACCAATAGGCCCAACATCTCCCGAAGTTCTTAATGCCATAATTATTTCACAGTCTTTCATATAATCCGGGTGTGTCAAAGTTCCCTAAGGACCTCAAGGGATCATGGGAAATGCTCACACCCATATTTTCATAGCCAAGAGAGAGTAAGTGCAGTGTGGAAAGGCCAGCTCTTGTGTGTCAAAGTTCAGAGAGAGCCCAAGGGTCCCTAAGCAATGCTCACACAAAATGGGCAGGACCTAATATCTAAGAGTATAGTGTGAGTGTTTGATGTAGTTTGAAAATGTTTAAGTAAGAAAGAAACAGTACTGGATTGATCCAATAAATAAAGAAGTTTTATGAAAATATGAATTGATCAGTAGTAAAACGACTTTTGAAAACAGTGTGAACACTTATGAGAAGTCAGCAAACAATTTGAACAGGTTCAACATCATTCCAACACAGATTTCACTCAGGGATTGTGGGTATGGGGACACATAGAACACACATGGTGAAACAAATAATGACAGAAGCACAGAAGCTTTTCAAGAGTTTATAGGATTAAGGAATTAGTCATACAGCTAATAGTACAGACATAAGGCATGGATTTCAGAACAGGCAGGTGAGAACGTAGTTACACTAGACAGAATCAAAATTACGTAGAGATCTTAGGTAATTTAGCAAGCGATTAGACCAGAAACTCAATAAACAAATTAAGCAAGCAATTAAACATGGGACAAAATCTGGTTGAGGCCTACTAGAGATAGCATAAGGCAGATCCTTGNACATACCCATTACACATTAAACAACCAAATAGTAGGCAGGAACAAGACTGGAAATCATTGAATTGAAGCAATAACAGAACACATAGAGTTTTGGGACTTGAAATTGAATCAGGACATACCAGTTAAGGAGAAAAAAACACAGAATATAGGGTTGTTGTGGTGCAATAACTAGCCTTGGCTTCCAGCCGACTAGTTCAATGAGAGTAGCAAGTAACAAGAAAGAGAAGAAAGCTTTTAAGTGTAAGAGAGTTATTGAACTAGTCTTCGTGTCTTTGCTAATGAGAGAATAGAGTATATATAGTTTTGAAAGTAGGCAGAGAATATGGTAACAAGTACTACTTTTACATAATTTTAGAAGTAATCACAATTAGGATCCAATCAATGCAAGTACTCCCTATAATTAAGGAGTCCTAGTTCAAATGGATACAAACAGTGACAGACAAGGAAAGAAATCAATTAAGAGGCTGATTTAATCATATAAGGAATGGTACAGAATAGAGAATGCAATTAGGACTAAATACAGAACAGATCAATTAGGGAAAGTGTATAAAATAGTTTGACAACAGGTTTGTACATAGAAATAAGGTAGAATATAGTTTTGATTATGGAAATCAGTCAAGAAAATCTCGAGTGAGATTCAAATCACAGGGAACCAATGTCAATCAAAGGAAAGTATCATACAAGTAAAGAGATACTCGAAATCAAGCAATCAGTACCACTCAAAGGAGAGTATCACATATTTAAGGAAAACTGAAAATCAGTAAAGGATATAGTGTAAAAATTAATAGAGCACTAATTAAACAGTACAAACATAACACATGTTGAACAAAATTAGAAAACCCTAATTGCGAAATTAGGGATTCGTAGAAAATAATTAAAGGAACCAGTAGACATTTAGGCATAGGTGACAGAGAATCAGAAACCCTAGAAACAATTAGAGCAAGGAATCACAGGAACACCCAGAACATACATGAAAGCAGTAGCCATGCTTAGAACAAGTAAACAATATTGTGAAATAGACTCGGACTCACAGATTGAACCCAGAAGTTTAGGGTTTTTAACAAAAATGACTCAAACAGAATAGAAAGGCTCAAATATTTTTTAAACATGATAAAACCACAAAATAATTCTGAGAAATTAAAAGGAAACTATTTTTGTAAAAGGTTTTGAAACCCTAGCTTTAGAAGTGAGGAAATCGTTTTAGAAATAGGAAGATCTTTGAGGAAAACATGTAAAAACCTCATAATACTCACAGATCTGTTACAGATCTAAAGAAATTGGGAGGTTCAGAGTTAGGGTTTCCAAAAGAACCCAGAAAAGAATAAGGAAACTCAAAGATATTACCGGTCTTTGGCCAGAAAGTGGTAGCTCTTACTCGAACGGCCAAGATGGACGGCAAAATGACATGAAACCGGAGAGAGGAGTTGACTGCCTCTGGTTCACTTGAGAGCCTCAAGGTGGTGACACACGTGTAAAGGATGGAGGCATAAGGACGGTAGGAGGTGAGACCTTCATGATTTCCGGCGAGGAGGTGGTCGGGGAGATGAACAGACTTAATCGGAGATGAAGAGACCATGAGTCTCTAGAGAGAACCAGAGAGATAGAGAGAGAGTGTAAGAGGAGTGAATGAGAGACGGGGGGTGGGGGTAGTCGTTAGGGGTTAAATTAGGTAAGAGTGAATCTGGGTCGTTGATCAAATTTGATCAACGGTCCAGATTACTCACAGGATTTGTAACGACCCGATCGATCGTTTTGCGTATTCGGACCATGTTCTCGTAAATAAGACTTTCTGTAGCGGCTTATCATGATTTGTGACTTGCGGGGACGGGTGGTTTGGGATTTGGAAGTGTTGGGAATAGTATAGGAACAATTGGTTCCTTAAGGTTGGCTTTTAAAGCCAAGTTTGACTTCGGTCAACATTTTGAGTAAACGATATCAGAATCGAGTTTCGACAATTCCAGTAGCTTTGTATGATAATTTCGGACTAGTACGTATGTACGTAATGGGTTTTGGATGACCCGGGAGCGTTTCAACGCCAAATAGCAAAATAGAGTTTCCTTAAGTTTGAAATTTGGTTTGGAACGTGATTTTATGTTATCGAGGTCCGAACGGAATTTCGAGACTGGGAATAGTTCCGTTATGTCATTCATGACTCGCCTGCAAACTTTGGTGTCATTCCGGGTGGTATAGGTTTGCTCGGCGCATTGAAACCGAATTCAAGAACTTAGAAATTCTTAAGTTTGATTCTAGGGGTTTTGAGGGGTGATTTTGAGATTTAGTGTTGTTTTGGGTGTTTTGAAGGCTCGAGCGAGTCCGTATTATGATTTAGGACTTGTTGGTATAATCGCACGGGGCCTCGGGTAGGCCCAGGTGCCTCCCGGACATCAAACGGAGCCATAACCCAGCAGCTTCAACTGCTAGTGCACCAGATCTGGTGTGACCGCAGGTGCGGTTGCCCAGGTCGCAGGTGCGAGACCGCCCCTTCGGTCAAGGCTCCGCAGGTGCAACCCCCGGGGGAGCTTGTCCAAACCGCAGGTGCGTACCTTCCTCCGCAGGCGCGGACCTGCTGGTGCGGGACTTCCCCTGCAGGTGCGGCCCCAGGCCTCCTAGGCCACTTTCGCAGGTGCGACCTTTGGCTCGCAGGTGCGAGACTGCAGGTGCGGTCCTCGAGCCGTAGGTGCGAGATCACTGGAGGCAGTGATCTCATTTAATACGGGATTTGGCCATTTTTCACCATTTCTTCTCCTCCATTGGCGATTTTGAGAGCCTTCAAGAGGGTATTCGGCCTAGCTACTAAGAGGTAAGTAAATTCTATTTAAATGTTAGATTATTACACCAAAACTTAGGTAGATTAACATCTAATTAGTGGAAATCAAAGGGGTTAGAGTGAAAACCTAGGGTTGATGAACTTTAGGGAATTTCACCACTTTTCTACCATGAAATCATATAAAAATTATATATTAATGACCCTTAGGCTATGGGTGAGTGTTATCTTCGAGCATTTCCGGAATCTGAGCATGTGGGCCCGGGGGTGCATTTTGGGATTTCTGCAAGAATGGTGAATTTACTAAATAAGTAGGGGAATTTCCATACTTTGAGCATGCATTGACACATTTATATATCATTTGATTAGTTTCGAGTCCGCGGGTGTAAGATTTGGCGTTTCGAGCGCGTTCTTGAACGGGAAGTTGATTCTACGCGAGGTGAGTCTCCTCTACAACCTTGTAAGAGGGAATTGTCCCCATAGGTAAATGTAAACAATCGAATTTGTCCTTATTTGCGGGGGCTACGTACGCGCAAAGTGATGAGAGTATGTGTGTAGCTACTACTCTGTTGTGTCGGGTAGAATTTAGGCTTTCACAAGCATGCCTCTATGTGCCTTACCTACATCTTTACTTGTGTTCCTAGTTGCTTATTATCCTTGAAATTTACATGAGAATTTCGGAAGCTATGTGTAAGTTTAAGTGCTTAACTCCCTGAATTTAAGAATAATCCATGATAAATTCCTGAATTTTCTGATAATTCTGTGTATGTCTTTGAGCACCCATGTCGCATATATAATTCGTGAGCGGGGTAGCCTTATATTTATGTCAACCGCGTCGCATGATTGATTCGCGAGCGGGGTAATAGATGCATCTATGGTTCGTGTCGCTCGACCCTTGGCAGTGCACATTTAAATTTCTGCGTCGCTTCGGCCGTACGCCTCGGCATATTATATGCTATGTGCTTGATTGAGAGTGTTATTATTATTCTTACCAATTCAATTGTTCTGTGGGAAAGAAAATTGTGATTTTTATTAGTTATAGTTACTTGGCCCTTGCAGGTAGATCGTTATCTATATACTGATGCTCCATGTCTACTTGCTTTCCATAAATGTTATTCCTGTCTAGATTCATTAAATCATATTATTGATAACGACCCTAGTGAGTAACACATCTACCTCTCGTCACTACTTCTTCGAGTTTAGACGGGATACTCACTGGGTACATATTTGTTTATATGTACTCATGCTACACTTATGTACTTAATTGTACAGGTTCTGAGGTTGTTGCACCTGGTCACCATTCGGGTGTTCGTCGCTGAGAGTACTACCGGGATTTGACTACACAGTGAGCTGCTCTTCCTGGCGTTCCTCAGCGGCACTGTGGAGTTTCTATTACTTTTGGGATATTTCTGTCTACCCCCTTTCAGACAGTTGTACATTCATTTCATCTATTTGTATATTCCACTAGTCGACTCTGACTTGTGACACTAGGTCTTGGCACACGTAGTTGATTCACTAGCATTATACTACTCTGTTCTATGCTGGCAATGATTTATTTTGAGTTACCTTAAATTACATTGCCTCACTTCCTCACTTTCATTTAAGGACTGCTTAAATTAAAACTGGATACGTGTTTGAACGTCTCATTTATTTAAGTAATTTCGTTAGTAACTAGTGTTGGCTTGCCTGACCTCGGTGTTGGGCGCCATCACGATCTGAGTAGGAATTTGGGTCGTGACAACATGGTATCAGAGCTTAAGGTTCACGTAGGTCTCACAAGTCACAGGCAAACCTAGTAGAATCTTGCGGATCGATACGGAGACGTCTGTATTTATCTTCGGGAGGCTACAGGGTGTTAGGAAAATCTCTCTTTATTCTTATTCTATCGTGTAGTCGATGGTCTTACTAAATCTCATTCTTGTACTCCCTCACAGATGGTGAGGACTCGTGCAGCTGATATTCCTGGACCGGGAGATGCCGCTACCCCCCGTAGTCCGAGGCCGTGGCAGAGGCCGGGGAAGGGCACCGACCCGAGGTAGGGGACGGGGCCATCCCAGAGTTACTCCATTAGCACCCCCAGAAGATCCTATCCCTGAGGAGTAGGGTGAGGTGCCCCCAGCAGATCTAGCTCCAATGGGTTTTATGACTGCACCAGGCTTTCAGGAGGTCATGGGCCATATGATGCGGTTCATGGATACTATGACGCAGGCTAGTTTATTTCCAGCAGATCCTGCTACATTTCAGGCGGGAGGAGGAGTTCAGACCCCTACCACCCAGGCCGTAGGTCATGCAGCGGCAGTATATCAGACTCCGGGTACTCTGCCCGCGGGTGGAGCACAGCCAGCAGTAGCACCTGATCTTAGACCAGCCATAGACGACGCGATCCGCATAAGTTACTTGATAGATAGACTCAGTTGCACCCTCCTGTCTTTGGGGGTGAGAGGGGCGAGGATGCCCAGAATTTTATTGATAGGTGCAGGGACAGACTGCACAACATGAGGATTTTGGAGTCCCACAGAGTTGATTTCACTACTTTTCAGCTAGAGGGCAGGGCCCGCAGATGGTGGCAGTCATTCATCCTGGGTAGGACAACAGGTTCCCTTCCTCTCACATGGGAGCAGTTCACTCAGCTATTCTTGGACAGGTATATTCCACCCTCCGAGAGGGAAGAGCGACGGTATCAGTTCGAGCAGCTGGAGAAGGGGCAGATGACAGTGACGGATTACGAGGCCAGGTTTTCAGAGTTGTCCCGTCATGCCCTCATGATTATTCCTACAGAGGCTGAGAGAGTGCGGAGAATCGTAGCTGGGTTACACTCGGGTATTAGGGCCAATATGACCCAAGAGGTGGAGATGGGTACTCCTTATCAGCTTGTGGTCGAGATAGCTCGCCGGATTGAGGGTTACCGATCGAGGGGTAGAGAGCAGGGTCAGCCGGATAAGAGAGTTAGATTTTCTGGATATTTTCGAGGCGCCCCAGACAGGGGCAGGGGACAGTTCAGCAGAGGCCAGCCTAGCAGGCCTCCATATTCAGCTTCTCCACCACCTCCCTGTGGTGCTCTAGTGAGGCCTTATCTCAGTGCCATGCTGGAGAGTTCTTACCGCCCACCAGCCATTCAGGGTTCCTCCGGCGGGTAGTCAGGTCATCAGGGTTCTCCTAGTCCCTACTTCAGTGCTATGCCAGAGGTTTCTTACCATCCCCAGCTATTCGGGGTTCTTCTTCTTCAAGGCAGCAGGCCAAGCCTCCAGTGAGATGCTTTGAGTATGGGGATTCCGGCCACATGAGGAGGACGTGTCGCAGACATCGGGGAAAGGCTGTTCAGTAGAGTTACCAGCCCACATACTCAGCACCGGCGCCCCGTCCACCCGGAGGTGGAGGACAGGCTGGTAGAGGTCATCCCAGAGGTGGAGGACAGGCTGGTAGAGGTCGTCCCAGTGGTGGAGGCCAGTTAGGGGGAGCTCAGCTAGCTCCTATTCAGTTCATCTGAGGTCAGTCTTCAGGTACTCCAGCCAGATTCTATGCTATTCCGGCCCGAGCAGATGCAGTGGCCTCAGACATCCTGATCACATGTACTATTTCAGTATGTGGTAGGGAGGCATCAATGCTATTTGATCCAGGATCTACTTATTCATATGTGTCAGCCTTATTTGCTTGTTTTCTGGATGTTCCTTGCGAGTCCTTGGATTCTCCTATATATGTGTCCACTCCTGTGGGCGATTTTGTGGTGGTAGACCGGGTCTATCAGTCTTGTGTGATCACCTTTTGTGGGTTTGAGACTAGAGCGGACCTTCTATTGCTCGACATGGTTGATATTGAGATCATCCTGGGCATGGATTGGCTATCTCCTCATCATGCCATCTTGGATTGCCATGCCAAGACGGTTACTTTGGCCATGCCCGAGTTACCTAGGCTGGAATGGAGAGGTTCCTCAGTTAGTGCAGCCAGTAGAGTTATTTCTTTCCTGAAGGCTCGACATATGGTCGAGAAGGGTTGCTTGGCGTATCTTGCTTATGTGCGGGACACCACCGCCGAGTTTCCAATGATTGATTCAATGCAAGTTGTTTGAGAGTTTGCGGATGTCTTTCCTTCAGACCTTCCAGGCATGTCTCCGGATCGAGATATCGATTTTTGTATTGATGTAGCTCCAGGAACTCAGCCTATTTCTATTCCTCCGTACCGTATGGCTCCGAAGGATTTGAAGGAGCAGCTTGAGGAGTTGTTGGCTAAGGGGTTTATCGGCCGAGTGTATCGCCGTGGGATGCTCCAGTTCTATTTGTAAAGAAGAAAGATGGGTTTATGCGGATGTGCATTGATTACCGCCAGTCGAACAAGGTAACTATTAAGAACAAGTATCCATTGCCGCGCATCAATGATTTGTTTGACCAGTTACAGGGTGTCAGGGTATTTTCTAAAATTGACTTGAGATCGAGGTATCATTAGCTGAAGATTCAGGCTTCGGATGTTCCGAAGACGGCTTTTCGTACGAGATATGGCCATTATGAGTTCTTGGTGATGTCCTTTGGCTTGACTAATGCCCCGGCAACATTTATGGACTTGGTGAACAGGGTGTTCAGGCCGTATATTGATTCCTTTGTCATCGTATTCATTGATGACATTTTGATTTACTCACGTAGCCTGGAAGAGCACGAGCAGCATTTGAAAGTTGTGCTCCAGACCTTGCGAGGACAGAAGCTATATGCTAAGTTCTCCAAGTGTGAGTTTTGGTTAGATTCCGCGGCATTCTTGGGACATGTGGTATCCGTAGAGGGTATCAAGGTCGATGCTAAGAAGATTAAAGCAGTTCAGAGTTGTCCACGTCCTGCTTCAGCGATAGAGATCAGGAGTTTCTTGGGTCTAGCAGGCTACTACCGGCGATTTGTGGAGGGCTTTTCATCCATTGCAACCCCATTGACTAGATTGACTCAGAAGAATGCTCAATTTTGGTGGTCTGATGAGTGTGAGGCGAGCTTTCAGAAGCTCAAGACTGCATTGACTTCGGCACCAGTTCTAGTATTGCCTTCCGGTTCGGGGATGTATACGGTGTATTGCGACGCTTCACGCGTTTGCTTGGGTGTGTATTAATGCAGGAAGGGAGAGTTATTGCTTACGCTTCATGCCAGCTGAAGGTTCATGAGAAGAATTACCCTGTGCACGATTTGGAGTTGGCGGCGATTGTTCATGCTCTTAAGATTTGGAGGCATTACTTATATGGGGTGTCTTGTGAGGTGTATACGGACCACTACAGCTTGCAGCACTTGTTCAAACAGATGGATCTTAATTTGAGGCAGCGCAGGTGGCTTGAGTTACTAAATGATTATGACATCACCACTCTCTATCATCCGGGCAAGGTGAATGTAGTAGCAGATGCTTTGAGTAGGAAGGCGGAGAGTATGGGTAGTTTGGCCTATATTGCAGCAGAGGAGAGACCTCTACCCTTGGAAATTCAGTCCTTGGCCAATCACTTGGTGAGATTAGATCTTTCAGAGCCTCGTCGAGTTCTAGCTCATGTGGTTGCTCAGTCTTCATTATTGGGGGAGGTCAAAGTTCGACAATACGATGATCCGTATTTGGCAGAACTACGGGAGACAGTGGTTCAGGGTGGTGCCAAGGAGGTTACTATTGGTGAGGATGGTGTTCTGAGACTTCAGGGTCGATTGTGTGTTCCTAATGTTGATGGCTTGAGGCAGAGGATTATAGAAGAGGCACACAGTTCATGGTATTCTGTTCATCCTGGTTCTACGAAGATGTATCTTGATTTGAAGTAGCATTACTGGTGGAGACGGATAAAGAGGGACATTGTGGAGTATGTGGCTAGGTGTCTTAATTTCCAACAGGTTAAATATGAGCACCAGAGGCCAGGGGGGCTACTTTAGCAGATGTCCATTCCTGAGTGGAAGTGGGAGCACATTACTATGGACTTCGTGGTTGGGTTGCCTCGAACGTTGCGAAAGGTTGACACAGTTTGGGTTATTCTGGATAGGTTGACCAAATCGGCGCATTTCATTCCTGTGGCCACTACTTATACTTCTGAGAGGCTAGCCTAGATCTACATTCGAGAGATAGTCCGGTTGCACGGTGTACCAGTGTCCATTATATCAGATCGAGGTCCTCAGTTCACCTCGCACTTCTGGAGAGCATTGCACAGAGAGGTGGGTACTGAGGTTGATCTCAACACAGCATTTCATCCACAAACTGATGGTCAGTCGGAGCGTACAGTTCAGATATTGGAGGACATGCTCAGAGCATGTGTGCTTGACTTTGGAGGCCAGTGGGACTAGTTCTTGCCCTTGGCCGAGTTTGCTTACAATAATAGTTATCAGTCCAGCATCGAGATGGCTCCATTTGAGGCTTTATATGATCGGCGATGTCGTTCTCCTATCGGGTGGTTTGAGCCTGGTGAGGCTAAGTTATATGGTGTAGACCTGGTGAGAGATGCTTTAGAGAAGGTGAAGTTAATTCAGGAGAGGCTCCGCACAACACAGTCCAGACAGAAGAGTTACGCGGATCAGAGGGCACATGATGTGTCATTTATTGAGGGAGATAAGGTGCTACTGAAGGTTTCGTCGATGAAGGGTATTATGAGATTCGGAAAGAAGGGCAAGCTGAGCCCGAGGTTCATAGGTCCTTTCGAGTTATTGAGGCGAGTTAGAGAGGTTGCTTATGAGCTTGCCTTACCTCCCAGCTTATCAGGAGTCCATTCGGTATTCCACGTATCCATGCTCCGGAGATACCACGCCGATTTCTCTCACATTGTTGATTTCAGTGCTACTCAGTTGGATGAGAGGTTGGGATACGAGGAGGAGCTAGTTGTTGTTGTTGATAGACAGGACCGCCAGTTGAGATCTAAGAACATTTCTACTATAAAGGTCCAGTGGCGGGGCCAACCGATCGAGGAGGCGACTTGGGAGTCCGAGGAGAACATGCGGAGCAGATATCCAAACTTATTCAGCACTTTAGGTATGATTCTAGACCCGTTCGAGGACGAATGTTTGTTTAAGATGTGGAGAATGTAACGACCCGACCGGTCGTTTTGCATATTCGGACCCCGTTTGTGATGACCCAAAAGGTCATCTTATGTAAATTGAATTATGACTGTGTTCCGAGGCCCTGAAAGCATCCGTCAATCTTACCTCGGTGTGCGTGCACAGCCCGGGCGCATAGCCGGGAAATCTTTATGTGGAAACTTGATAAAGAGTTGAATTTATGATAAGTAATTAAATAAAGTTGACTTTGGTCAACATTTTTGGTAAACGGACCCGGATCTGTGATCTGACGCTCCTGGAAGGTCCGTAGGAAAATATGGGACTTGGGCGTATTCCCGGAATCGAATTCCGAGGACCCAAGTCCGAGAAATGAATTTTTAAAGAAAATTATTTTCTGAAAATAATAAAGGCTTATGAAAATGAACCTTGATGTGAAACCTGTGCTGTCGGGCCCGTATTGTGGGTTTGGAGCCCGGAACAGGTTCAGTATGTGGTATTTAAGTTATCTTTGAAATTTGGTAAGAAACGGACTTGATTTGACGGGCTTCAGATCAAAATGGGAAATTTAGAGTTAGTGAAGTTTTGAGGATTTTCATAGAACTTGAAATTTGGTTTGGAAAGTGATTTTATGCTACCGAGGTCGGAATGCAATTCCGAGACCGGAAATAGTTCCGTTATGTCATTTATGACTTGTCTGCAAAATTTGAAGTCATTCCAAGTAGTATAGATCCGTTCGCCGCAATGAAGTGAATTCTAGAATTCTTAAGTTCTTAAGTTGATTCAATTTGGTTTTGGGGTTGAATTTTTAGTTTCGTTATTTTTTTTCATGTTCTGGAAGTTTGATCAAGTCCATATCATTAATACAGACTTGTTGGTGTCTTTGAACCGGGTCCCGAGGGGCTTGGGTGAGTTTCGGACCCCTCGGAGTTAATTCCAAAACACCAAATTTTTTTTGTCTGATTTTCTTCAGTGCGTCTGTAGGAAATCAGCTGCGATCGCACAAGAGGTTGGACCTGGGGTGGGAGAATGACCAGTAAGATCGCACAGGTCTATCCTCTATCGCACATGGTATGCTTTGACTAGGCCCCTTTTGTTCTCCACGATCGCAGCCCTCACCCCCGCGATCGCACTTTGCTTCTTGAGGGCCCTGGGCAATTGACCTGTGCGAACACACTGGCCCAGCTGCGATCGCATAGTACAAGCAGCTGGGCAATGTATTTTAATACGGGACCCAGCCCATTTTTCCTCCATTTTCATCTTCCTCCTTAAGGTTTTGAGAGCATTTCAAGAGGGTGTTCCACCATTGTCATCAAGGTAAGTTAATTCCTTAGTTTTCATGATTTTAACATCAATTCCTAATGAAATTCCCCTTCTAATTATCCTAAAAATTCGTAGAAATTGATAGAAATTTAGGGATTTTGGGAAATTATGAATTACTCATTTTTGCCATGAATTATAGCAAGGACTTGCATAATTATGATCCTTAGACTCCAGGTAATTGATTCCTTCAAGAATTTTCGAAATCCGAACGTGTGGGCCCGGGGTCGAAATTCCAAAAACCTTCAAGAATGCTTAATTTTAGGATTTCTTGTTAATTCTCTTTCTTGGAACTGAAATTGAATCAATTATACCATGTTTGTCTAGTTGTGAGCCGTCGAGAGTAAATTTCGGAGATTCGGGCGCATCCTTGATCGGAGGGGTGATATCGTCACGATGTGAGTCTCCTTTCTAACCTTGTAAGAGGGAACTGTCCCCATAGGTATTCTATGTGTTGTATGTATTTGTTTTGGGGGCTACGTGCATACCACGTGACGAGAGTCCGTGCGTAGCGACTACATGTGTTATGTCCGGGTAGTTTAGGACCACAACATGCCTTGTATTTTGCCTTGAAAAGACCTCTATGTTATAAATTCTTGCTTGATATATCATTGTTATCCCTGAGTATTTCATTGATTAAATATTTGGAAAGATTTGATAAGTGAAGTAGACTTGATGTTTTGTGTGCGCATGTTGTCGCTTTGCCATTTACATCCCGCGAGCGATATGTAAATCTTCCTTCACTCTTACGGGAGCGAGCCGTACGCCACGATGGATTTTATAGTGCACTCTTGGTACGGGCCGGTCGATCCCCGGCAGTGCACCGGGATTTAGTTAAGAATGCACTCTTGGTACGAGCCGGTCAATCCCCGGCAGTGCATGGACGAAGTTACACTATAATATGATATGATTACATGGATAGACGCACTCTTGGTACGGGCCGGTCGATCCCCGGTAGTGCGAAGGAGAGGCCTTTAGCCTTGGACATTCAGTCTTTGGCCAATCGCCTGGTGAGATTGGACCTTTCAGAGCCTCGTCGAGTTCTAGCTCATGTGGTTGCTCAGTCTTCGTTGTTGGGTGAGATTAAGGCTCGACAGTTTGATGATCCATGTCTGGCAGAGCTTCGGGATACGGTGGTCCAAGGTAGAGCCAAGGAGGTTACCTTAGGCGAGGATGGTGTTCAGAGACTTCAGGGCCGATTGTGTGTTCCAGATATTGATGCCCTAAGGGAGAGGATTCTAGCAGAGGCGCACAGTTCTCGGTATTCTATTCATCCAGGAGCGACGAAGATGTATCGTGATTTGAAGCAGCATTACTGGTGGAGGCGGATGAAGAATGACATTGTTCAGTATGTGGCCAGGTGTCTTAATTGTCAGCATGTTAAGTACGAGCACCAGAGGCCAGGGGGCTTGGTTCAGCAGATGCCCATTCCTCAGTGGAAATGGGAGCGCATCACCATGGACTTCGTGGTTGGGT
>ML297988.1:85527-124044 GCA_005239495.1 Nicotiana undulata | reverse complement strand
GGCAACCTTTCGAACTGCTGCTGAATCCATGGGCAGGCAAGAGACAACCTGGCGAACTGAAACTTTTCTTACGGACCCTCCGGGATCGTCAAATCATAGTTCCGGGTCCGTTTACCAAAAGTATTGATCGAAGTCAACTTTATTAAAATTTCTAATACAAATATTATCATTTTTATCCGTTTTTTACATAAAAGCTTCCCGACTACACGTCCGGAATGCGCACGCAAATCGAGGTGAGGTAGAAGGAGGTTTTCACGACCTCTGAACACGAAATTAGCTAGAGATATACGGGATGACCTTTTGGGTCATCACACCACTGTAATTAGAATTACACGTGGAATGAGGATAATACTGAGACCATGTGAATACCTTCTTTCTAGTTTGTTTATCCAATAACCTACCAAGTGAACCTCTTTCGTGCAAACACGGTTCTTTCCACTCCATTGAAGGAAGTGATCTTCATATGAACCAAAAAAACTAATTCTTTTATGTATTTTATTTTCTTCTTCATCCAAATAGTAATTATCGGCTTTGAATCTGGAGGAGTGTTGATGGAGAATAACAATGATGGATAAAGTTTGGTATGCAAAGTTAGGACACGTGGAGAAGAAGAACAGAGAAGAGAAAAAAAAATTAAAAGCAGTGGGCTAATGGGTGAAAAATAATTTTCACATTATATACAACCTTGACTATACTGGGTAAGGGCTACAAACGTGGACCATTTTTTGATGGCTATTGAGCTAAGTGATAAGGAGTGTAATTCTCCTTTTTTATTCGGGAGCTTTGTCCCTTATCCTAAAAAGACAGAAAAATCTTTGTTCTAACGTAGAGAATCATTACTTTTAGCTCTTAAAGAGTCGAGAACAAGCCAATACTCACAACGTGGGGTTGAATTTGAATATGGATTTTTTTCCTTTATTTATTTTTCCTTTTTTATTATTCCACACACGATATTTTAATTTAAAATTCGCGGTCATCGGTATTCCCGAACTTATTTTCCAAACGGTCCCTTCGAATACTTTTGCCGAATAGACACTTTGTTCCCGAGCAGGTGTCTTCACAATTGTTGAAATTCTAATTTGCTGGCTATAAATTCATAAGCCTGATCTTATTTTTTACCCACTGAAAACATCGAAAATATGCGGACTCTCCCGATTTATTTTGTATTTTTCATTATTTTCGAAACAAAAAGTAAGTATCAAATGCAATTTGTTTCGACAGTTGAACTCACCAAAGTTTTGTATTTGAAGTGTTGCCATCACTGATTAATTTTACGTTTTATCTTGGGAGGAATTAATTTAAATATCTCTAAATTCTATAAGGACACATAATACATCTTGTGGGGCTCGTAATTACTTTTCTCTTCTGGTTAACTAACTATATATATTGGTTTTCTTTTTTTCGTTTTATGAACTCATTTTATAACAATTCATACCTCATGTGAGTATGTTTTTCACTCAAATTGACCGAGGTTCTAACCTATTAAATGCCAACGTCCTTCCGGAAAGCAGGGACATATCTGGTAGACATCAGCTTAAATGGATGCCTTCAAAATATAGACCCAAATCAAATGTGGAATTCCTTAATTCGACACGTATCTTTCTTCACAAATAATACAAATTAATTATAGAGTTGCGTGTGGCGGGACACGTCTTCATAATAACATCACATTTCAGCTTTCTGTTTCTTACTCTCGGTGCAGATAAACACCTACTCAAACGGTCCAAGCCAAAGGCTTAAATTACAGTCTTAATCATATGCAGATATAAACACAGAAAATAATTATTCAAATCGAATATTTACACCAATCCATTTCAACTTACTATAATTAACTAAATAATGAAGTGAATATATATAAATTAATCATGATTAAATAATAATTATATATATTCAAACACATGTTATGCATATATAGGTTTGGTATGAACCCTAAGTTTTCACAATAGACTGTATATATTATCAAGGAATTGCTTACACGCAAGCCTCTATCCAAGCCTATTTTCCTCCTTAATTTAAGGCCTTAAAACACACCTAATTTTGATTCACTAACTCAATCCAAGCTGCCAACTGGTCTACCTACTTACCTTTAACCAGAAAAATCCCACCATTTTTGCCGGACATTAATATGTCGACTAAAACAAATGTATTCCGATTTTGTGCATGCAACAACTAATGTTAATTTATCAGAAATTAAATGAATAATTAACTACAATTAAAGTAAACTTTATGCAAAAGAAACTTGTTAGTCTTCATGTGATCACGCCCAACTCTAGTCGTAAAAAAGAGAAGCGGTCCCTGCAAATATAATCCGGTATAAAGTCCAGAGTCGAATCCCACAGAGAATTCTAAAGTTTAGCTACAATTGTTCACTATCACCAAGAAGACAAGCTTGAACAATTTCTAATTTATAAATATTAAAATTCTTATGTCTAACTAATTAACTAACAAATTAAAATAGTAAATTAACAACTAAAGATACTAAGGGTTAGAGACAAGATTAAGGAAGAGTTATGATTTCCCCAATTGTCGGTATCCTTCCCACTACGTCTCCTATAATTTTGCCTAATTATTCTCTACTGATCGTGAGCAATTCAGGTGTCGTAATTCTCTCCCGAGAAACTACAACAATTTACTAGACATACTCTCTCGAACTACGCTAGCTGGCACAATCTCACCGCTCACTATGACCACGTCAAGGCTTTGTTATTCCTAAACCCACCTTTAAACCTGCCGTATTGATTCCTCATATACGTTAGGAATGATGTTGTTCAACAGTTTCCTAAATATTTACCCTTTCCCAAGCAATACATAATAAATAGGCCAGTCAATTGATGACCACTCAATCAATAAAAATAGCACGTAGTTGAACAAGTAAAGAAATTCAAAGGCTAAATTATATTCAAACTTAACAAGAATTCATTCTCCAAAAGGCTCCATCAAAACCCTAGGTAACAAATTAGCTATTCATAATAATATGCAGAACTACAAAACTAGAATTCATAACCAATAATAGAAATAGAGGAAGAAAGAGGGGAAAACGTAAAGTTGAATCCTTCTCCTAGCTCCAAGTGTGTTCTTGTCTCCTAAGGTGTTGTGTAACTCTAAAGTAGTGTCTCCTCCCTTCAAATTTGTGTTTTAGGATGTATTTATATCACTTAGGATTGATGAGGGGCGGAATTTTTCAATCCAACTTCGGATGGGAGAAGCTGGAATCCGGAAGAGATCTGTGCCTTTGCTTCGCTTCGCTGTTTTGTGCCTTCACTTTTCTCCCTTTTCACATCCATTTACGTGACACACACGAGAATAGACGAGCTCCCAATTCTTTCCTTCTTTTTTTTTGTGTCAAATTTTTATCTTTTGATCATTTATCATCCAAACTCGTTCCTACACATAAGAAACACATAATAAGTATATTTCACTTCGAAAATCACGTAAACTCCCGCGATTCACGTCACAAGAATTAATATGAAAATATACTAAAAATATGCACTTCTCCTCATTTATCACCACCCCAAACTTAAACTCTTGCTCGTCCCCCAACAACTTAAAATTAAACGCATAGGAAATAAATACCTTTCAAAATATACTCAAGCATCACACCAATGACAATTGTTTATATCAACGCTTAAAACCCAACATATGCACTCTTCATACATTTTCTCAAGTTCTAAACTCATGCCAAGATTATTTAAAATATTTGTGTGACTCTTCTATCATCCTAGCCTCAAAACTTGACTCCACTATATTCCTCTTTGTGACTCGCTTGTTGTGCAAACTAAAGATACGAGTTCCTTACCAATCCATTGTAAAGCATGTGCCCTCACCAACAAAAGAAAGAGAAGTAATTAGCACGCACACTCAAATATGAATTCAAGTATAATTGAATGACTCACAGAATGAAAGAATTCACTCACTCTCGCAAAGAAACTAATGTGCTCCCAAGCTCGTACCATAGGCTTGCCCGTAATGTAAGTTTCTACTAATTTAAGCTCGCAAAGTCTAGAATCAATTAGGTCTTCATGAGTTGTAATGTAGGCTACCGGACAGGTATGATAGATATGGATAATAGTGACTAACCCTCCTAAATATTTTAATACAATACACTTTAACTTTAAGCACATCCTCTTCATGATCACTTAACATATCGCTACGAAACCGTGAATAACGTAGTGCAATGGCTTTAAGAACATCTACATAAGCACTAGCACATATCAAAAGGGAATTGGAGGGATTTTTTTTAATTTTGTATTTTCTTTTTCTTTTTCTTTTTCAAAATCTTTTCAACACCCTCCATAAATTAGTATTTTCAGCTAGTGGTTCTCTCAATATACACATGCACCTTTTGACCTTTCTATTGTTCCACTCAATAACTATCCAATCTCTTTTCCTTCTCTTCTAGCGACATAAGTGCTTTCAGAGTTAAAGGTTCAACAAGATTTAATTATGAACAAAAGGGATTCGTCTTGTAATGTGGGTACCAAAGAAAAGGTTTATAGGCTTAAATGGGCTAACAAAGGATAATTTTATCACTGGTAGGCATATAGGCTGAAGGATCAATCAAAAAAATGCCTATATTATTTCCTAAACTCACAAGACTTAATCATTTCGCTTCGAGTCACACACGGGAAAAGTTCTAGACTAACAAGGGATGGCACATAGTGCAACCAAAATCTCACATCATACAATGCACATGACTTACTCAGGACGACTCAGACCCCACTCTCAAGTTAAAGCAACTAGCACAGTCATGAAATAATTCAAACACTAGGAAGTAACAACATGAGTCAATAGACGAGCCCAAGCGTCAAAAGAAACACATATACTCTCAAGGCATATAGTCAGAAAAATAAAGAAGAAAGTACTTAGTGCAAATGCTCCAGCTCTAAGACCCAACATAAAACATGTCAAAAAGCATAGATACTCAAGTTCTTCCCATTCCATCATCAGTTGAAAAAGAGAAAAAAAAATCTTTTTGTAGTTTTTCTTTAGACTTTAAACCCTCAAGAAAACTGTCTAGGATGTCCATTCTTGGAAAAAGTCCAAAACTTTTTTTGAAAATTCTACTAAAAGAAACTACTACCTGGTTCAAAGAGTCATCCCTTGAAAAATAATCGCGGTCATAAGAAAAAACAAGGATTATTTCTGCCTAAATTTTTTTCAATTCTTTTTTCAGCAAATATAAAATAACACAACTAAACTAGCATAGGAATCCACCTAACCAGTCCCTCATCCCACACTTATAATTGTGCATTGTCCCTAATGCACACCCATAAATACAAAAAGGGTAAACGAAACTCCCTTGAAGGCCATAGGCTGAAGCATTAGCAGCTCATGGGGTACTCAGACTTCCCCCATACTTGATTCTTTGTGCAGCACCCCACACTTAGTTCTCCATCTCTCATGTTTTTTATTTCTTCCAGTGGTCTTACTTCCCATGCTCCTAGAGAAAATAAAAACAACACTACAAGAATAATACAATAATAAAATTAAAAAAATAAAAATAAAAATAAAAAAGTAGTAAAGCTGGGTTGCCTCCCAACAAGCGTTTAATTTAACACCGCGACACGAAGCAAATCACTTTTTGCCTCCACCTCGAGGTTATGAATTGAACCCCAAGTTTTTATTCAAGCTTATGATTATGCTCTTGGGGCGATGGAACGAATCTAACTGGCCCACGGAAATAATGTAATATTCTACACTCCTTGGCCTTCGTATGAGGTATGTAATCCTGACTTTCTGGCAAGAAGAATTCTAGAATATATGCACCTTGTTCCTCATTCTGTGACTCTTCAATTGGGTTGGATGACTCTATTTCCATATCATCATCCAAACACAATGTGAAAAAATGCTTGGAGTGTGGACCAATGCGCTCAACTACATGAACCTTGGGATTGTCAACATCCTCAACACCAATGACACTAGAGTCAACTAAATATGTATCCTCAATGTCCTTGGTTGACTCTAATATCTCTTCTACAACATCAACATCCTCAAAATCTAGTTCATTTGATTATTAGTGTTCTACTCTGACTTCCTCCATTAGAACCTCAATTTCGGTATCTAATTCATGCTCTTCTTGACTACTATCCATAATATTGGCTTGTTGAGCATTAAATGCTTCAACTAGTTGACTCACTTGTGCCTCCAGTTTGCGAATAGTATCATCTTGCCTTTGTATGTGCAGTTGTTTCGCATTATTTTGTTCTACAAGGAACCTTAGCATATCCTTGATATCTTTCACGCCACCATCCCTGGGTTCTGTGTTCCTATTAACTTCAACAAAAAAAGAAGAACCATCATTTGTAAGGGGTTGGGGGAAGATAATAAATATAAGCACAACCGTGAAAGTGACCATCTTGACCACAACATATATCACACACATTTCATACATAAGATTGAGTTGGTGCACATAACTCGCCCTCGTAATATTATGATAATTTTGCCATGATTCGTTTCCTCCAAAATAAGCCTAAGGAGGATCAAAAGTAGAATTACCAATATCAAAACTCTCATTCCAAGATGTCATGTTTCTCAATTCAACAAGTAAACAAAACAAAAAGAAACAAATAAAAGTTCATACATGAAACACAGTAATATGTACAGCTATAACTCCACCGTTAGTTCCTCGGAAACGGCGCCAAAATTTTATCACAGCCAACTCTATTCCTAAAAAAGATAAGTGGCCGCTGAAAATATAATCAGGTATAAAGTCCGGAGTCGAATTCCATAGAGAACTAAGATTTAGCTACAATTGTTCACTATCACCAAGAAGACAAGCTTCGACATTTCTAAGTTATAAATATTAAAATTCTTATGTCTAACTAATTAACTAACAAATAAAATAGTAAAATAACAGCTAAAGATACTAAGGGTTAGAGACAAGATTAAGAAGGTCTAGAGTTATGATTTCCCCAATTGTCGGTATCCTTCCCGCTATGTCTCCTATAATTTTGCCTAATTATTCTCTACCGATCGTGAGCATTTCAGGTGTCGTAATTCTCTCCCAAGAAACTACAATAATTTACTAGACATATTCTCCCGAACTACGTTAGCTGGCACAATCTCACTACTCACTATGACCACGTCAAGGCTTTGTTATTCTTAAACTTATCTTTAAACTTGCCATATTGATTCCTCATATACGTTAGAAGTGACATTGTTCAACAACTACCTAAATATTTACCCTTTACCAAGAAATACATAATAAATAGGCACAGTCAATTGATGAACTTTCAATCAACAAAAATAAGCACGTAGTTGAACAAGTAAAGAAATTCAAAGGCTAAATTATATTCAAACTTAACAAGAATTCATCCTCCAAAAGTCTCTATCAAAACCCTAGATAAAAGATTATCTATTCATAATAGTATGCAAAACTACAAAACTAGAATTCATATCCAATAGTGGAAATAGAAGTAGAAAGAGGGAAAAACGTGGAGTTGAATCCTTCTCCTTGCTCCAAGTGTGTTCTTGCCTCCAAAGGTTTTGTGTAACCCTAATGTTGTGTATCCTCCCTTAAAATTTGTGTTTTAGGATGTATTTATATAACTTAGGGTTGATTAAGGGAAAAATCTTCCAATCCAACTTTGGATGGGAGAAGCTGGAATCCGCGTCTGCCTTCGCGCAGCACGCGAACTTTGACGCGGATTCAGCTTTTGAAATTATTACATTTCTCGAAGCGATCCGTGCCTTTACTTCGCTTTACTATTTTGTGCCTTCACTTTTCTCCTTTCTCATGTCCGTTTGCATGCCACGCATGAGAATAGACAAGCTCCCAATTCTTTCCATCTCTTTCCTTTTGTGTCAAATTGTCATATTTTGATCATTTATCATCCAAACTCGTTCTTACACATAAGAAACACATAATGAGTATATTTCACTTCGAAAATCACGTAAACTTCGCGGCTCACACATGAATTAATATACAAATATACTAAAAAATATACATTTTTCTTCATTTATCATCATGTATTTATATTAAAGTGCATTAGTGGAGTGTAAGTAAGTGTTATAATTTGACTTTCATTCACTCTGTCATGAAAATTATGTCTCCCAAAAGTTTAATGTCTGCCTTCTGATTTAAGCAATTGATCTCAAAATCTGGAGACTCATAGATAGTTAATCGGTGCGGGGTGTTCGGTTCTAGCTCGAGAGAACATAAAAATGAAATGAGGAAGAAGATAAATCAGAATTGTATTCTTCTGAATGTCGATCAATACAATACTGCACTCTTATAGTGCTAATATCCCTAAATCCACTAACTAATTAACCGCTCACTTACAAATGTCGAAACAACCACTAACTAACTAATTTTGACTAACTCAAAACAACTCCATTCTACTTCTATTGTGTACAATTTTATAACAACCCCGCCGGTCATTTTGAGATTTAGAGCCCCGATCTCCTATTAATTGCATCCCATGTTCCTATTTCTACTACTGTGACTTGTTGGGAGGGTTCGTTTTGGGTTTTGGACTGAATTGAGACACTTAGTCTCTAAATTGGAAGTTTAAGTTGGAAAAATCGATCAAACGTCGACTTGTGTGTAACGACCTCGGATTTGAATTTTGATGGTTTCTTTAGCTACGTTAGGTGATTTTGGATTTTAGATCACGTCTGAAATGTGATTTGGAGGTCCATAGTAGAATTAGGCGTGAATTGGCGAAAGTAGGAATTCTGACAATTTTGTTTGGTAGCGAAAATTTTGATATCGGGTTCAGAATGGGATTTCAAAAGTTGGAGTAGGTTCATAGTGTCATTTTTGAATTTTCTATAAAATTTGAGTTTATTCGGACGAGATTTGGTATGTTTCGACGTTGTTTGTTGAATTTAGAAATTTCAAAGTTTATTAGGCTTGAATCCGTGTGCAATTTGTGTTTTTGATGTTGTTTGATGTGGATTGAAGGCTCAACTAAGTTCGAATGGTGTTTTAGGATTGGTTGGTATGTTTGGTTGAGGTTCCGGGGGACTCGGGTGAGTTTCGTGTGCTTACCGGGTGAAAACTTGGACTTAGAAGAATTTTTGATGTGCTGGTTTATGGTGTTTTGCACATGCGGTGAGAAGTCTGCTGGTGCGGCCCCATAAAATCGAGGCTGGGATCGCAGGTGCACTTTTAGACCTAGTAGTCAGTGGTCGCAAATGCGACGAGTACGCCGCAGGAGCGGAGCCACATCTGCGAAAGGGTAGTCGCATATGTGGATGTGAGAAGGATCCAAGGTTCCGCAAAAGTGGACAAGTAGTCGCAGAAGCGCATCCGTAGATGCGGACAAGTAGTCGCAGAAGCGCATCCGTAGATGCGGACATAGGCGCAGGTGCGGACTCTAGAGTTTTAATGAAAACCCGCAGGTGCGTAGTCTGAGCCGCAAAAGCAGCACAGTAGGCGTGATGATGAGGCCGCAAGAGCGAAATCGCTGGGTAGAAAAGAGGAAATTTCGAAGGTTTGATCTCATTTTCATTTTGGGACTTAGAGAGCTCGGATTTGGGCGAAATCTTGAAGGAGTTTTCGAGAATGTTATTGGGTAACGATTCCTAACTCGATTTTAATTATATTCCATCAATCTATAGTTGTATCCTTCATTTAATTAAAGGATTCGAGTGAGAAAGTTGGGAAATGGGGAAAAAGGTTCCCCAAATGAAATTTTGAGTTTGAGTGGGATTTATGTGTCGGATTTGGATAATTATTGTATGAGTGAACTCGTGAGTGAATAAGTGTTCTTATTTGGTAACTTCTACTCGATTCCGAGACGTGGGCCCGGGGAGGCTTTTTGAGCGATTTTCTAATTTCTTGCTTTAAGTTTGATTCCGTTCGCTAGGTTTCTTGTGGTTATATTTATGTTATGTAATTGGTTTAGGCTAGTTTGGGCCATTCGTAGTCGGATATTCGTGGAAAGGGCATTATTTGGATTGATTTGAGCTTAGTTCGAGGTAAGTGGCTTGCCTAACCTTGTGTTGGGAAACTCCCCTAGGATTTGGTATTGTTTTGATGTATGAGCGCCGTGCACGTGAGGTGACGAGTACGTACACGGGCTAATTATTGTAAAAACCTGATTTTCACTATATAGTAACCTGTCTTTCCTCTTATTTGAACTTATTAGCATGTATAGTATCCTGTTAGACTAAGAAACATGCCTATTTGCCTTAACTGTTTACTTGAACTACGTGCAGCATATTTAGTTGTTTTACCTTTTTTTCTTAACTCGTACTTAGGTTAAATTGTAAGATTCATACCGTGACTATTGAATGCCGTTGTTTGGCTGCATATTTACTTTGGGACTACGAAACGGTATTTCGGGAGATTCCCCCTGCCTTGCATATTTACTTTGGGACTACTGAACGGTATTCCGGGAGATCCCCTTGCACATTTAAGTTTGGGCCTACGAGACAGTATCTCGGGAGATCCCTTGTTGATTTGCTGTGTGATGAGTTGTTTTTTCGTGATTTCTCCCTTGTTACATTTCAGTCTTTAATTCTGCGATATTTTATCTTTGGTATACCTTATTATATATATATATATATATATATATATATATATCCTGACCTCGTCACTACTCGACCGAGGTTAGGCTTGGCACTTACTGGGTACCATTGTGGTGTACTCATGCCTTTTCCCTGCACATGTTTTCCGTGTGCAGATCCCGGTACATCTTACCCGCCTCATCATTAGTGCAGTCACTGCAGCTTACCGGAGGCTTTAAGGTACATCTTCCCGCGCTCGCAGATCCTCGGAGTCCCCCTCTATGCCTTATGTTATTTTTCCTCCCTTATTTCCTTTAGACACTATGTATAGAAAGCATTTAGATGTTTTCATGGAGTTTGTGACTCGTGATTACCGGGTTTTGGGAATACTGTTGATATTCGAGTGTTGGTGTTCTTGTACATGCCGAGTGGCACTGTTATCAGTATATAGTATTTATTGCAGTTTGGTTGTTAATTTTTGCTTTATTTTTTGTTATTTCGGAGTTATTAGGCTTACCTAGTCATAGCAACTAGGTGCCATCACGACGACTTACGGAGGGAGAAATGGGTCGTGACAAATTTGGTCCCTCATATCCCAAGACTCCCTCTCAAGCTGGAGAGTGAAATATAATGAACAATCCTAGCTTGGAAAGAAGAAAACACTGTTGTGCAACACCAAGTCCTTTTGTCATGATATCTTCCAACTGAAGTTTTGTTGAAATATGATGAGGTGTGAGCAGTCCATTTTTTATCTTCCCCCGGACAAAATGACAATCATTTTCTATATGCTTTTTTCATTCATGGAATATATGATTTGCTGCAATTTGGAGAGCAGCTTTGCTGTCACAGTAGAGATCAACTGGTTGTTGTGAAGCAACATTCAATTCCTTTAACAATCCAACTAGCCAAGTGACTTCAGTTGCAACTGCTGCAAGACTCCTATACTCAGCTTCAACTGAGCTACGACTTATTATTTGCTGCTTCTTGGACTTCCATGATAGCAAAAACTGCCCCTAGTTTTTTAACATATCCAGTGATTGACCTTCGTGTATTTGGACATGCTGCCCAATCAGAATCATAGTAGGAAGTAAGATGAGAGATATGACCCCTCTTCAGGAATATACCAAGTCCAGGTGAGCCTTTGATGTACTTGACTATTCTAAGTGAAACATCCATGTGGGATTGCTTTGGATGTTGCATGAACTGGCTTAGTACATGCACAACAAAACAAATATCAGGACGTGTGATGGTCAAGTAGAGCAGTTTTCCCACTAACTTCTGGTAACTTGCTACATCATGCAATTATTCATCTCCATTATGTCCTACATGTTTGTCATACTCTATGGTAGTCAATTTCTGATTTGTCACAATAGGGGTAGAAGTAGGTTTAGCTGCAGCTAATCCAGTGGTAGAAATCAACTCCCGTGCATATTTCCTTTGGTTTAGCAGTATACCCTTATCTGATCTCATTACTTCTATGCCCAAGAAATACCTAAGTTCCCCTAAATCCTTGACTTTAAATTTGGTGTGCAAAGTATTCTTGGCCTCTTCCACTAAGGAAATTTTGCTACCAATGATTAAAAGATCATCAACATACACCAAGATGATAACAATGTCCTGTCCTGATTTCTTGTAAACAAGAAGTGATCATATGCACTCTGCTGGTATCCTGCTCCTGCTAAGGCATCTGTGAGCTTAATGTTCCATTGTCTCGAAGCCTGTTTCAAGCCATAGAGTGACTTCACTAGTCTGCAGACTTTATTCTCCCCTGGCTTTGGAAACCTTGTGGCAAGAGCATGCACACTTACTCATATAAATCACCTTGTAGGAATGCATTGTTGGCATCCATTTGATATAGGATCCACCCCTTTGAGGCTTCTATGCTAAGGACAGTTCTCACAGTTACCATTTTGACAACTGGTGAGAATGTCTCATGATAGTCTAACCCTTCTTGTTGAGCGTATCTTTTTGCAACCAGTCGTGCCTTGAACCTCTCAACCTCTCCATTTGACTTGTATTTGATTTTGAATACCTACTTAGAACCAATTGGTTTCTTCCCTTCTGACAATTCTACCACCTCCCAAGTGCGATTTTATTCTAGTGCTTTAATCTCTTGGTTCATAGCTTCTATTCATCTTGAATCATGTGCAACTTCCTTGAAAGACTGTGACTCAGTTAAGACTAAAAAATACTAAGATAGGACTGATATGCAGGAGATAGATTATCATAGGAGATGGCATTAGAAATTGAGTAAGTATTGTTAGTTTGTGTCTTAGCAGTAGTGATGTAATTCTTAAGCCAAATGGGATGCTTTCCTTGTCGACCAGACTTCCTAGTTTCCACATCTACATATGCTAGTTAAGGATGTACACTTGCTTCATCTATTGGTTCTAAAGAATACTCCTGAGCTTCTGTTGCCTCAGCTGCTTGTTCAGACTCTATTGGTTCTGAAGAGTGTTGCTGAGCTTCTATTGTGTCAGCTACTTGTCCACAAATAAAATTGTCCTCCATTTGATCTGCATTCTCATGCTCTTCATCAGATATGACATTGTCTAGATCTCTTGCATCATTTGTGGTTTCTCCTGCTGTAGTAGTATTGTCTTCAATCTGTGGATGCATGTTCTGAGATGTAGGTGAAATCACAGTTGCATGTGATTGTTGCATCTCTTCTGCCTCCACTGAATGTTGAGAAGTAAAAATATCCTCTGCATCATTAGGACTTGTAGTATTTCTAAAAGGAAAATTCTCCTCTTTGAGCACCACATCCTTGCTAACAAATATGTTCCCATTCTCTAGATCATATAGCCTATAACCCTTTTGAGTTTTTAAATATCCAATAAGAACAACCTTTCTTGCTTTGACTGTAAATTTATCACCCTTAGGCAAGATACTTGCATAGCACAAGCAACCAAATACTCTTAAGTTATCCACCTTAACTGGTTTTCCATACAATAACTCATAAGGTGATTTACTTTGTAATACACTAGTGGACAACATGTTTATCAAGTATACTGCAGTTCTTACACAATCACCCCAGAATCTTCTAGGAACTGCACTTTGAAATTTTAAGGCTCTTGCAACCTCCAAGATATGCATGTGCTTTCATTCAACCACCCCATTTTGTTGTGGGGTGTAGAGACAACTACTCTGGTGTATAATTCCAAGAGAGGCAAACGAAGTATTGCATTGAGAATTAAACAATTCAGTACCATTGTCTGATCTAACAACCTTCATAGTGATTTAAAACCGAGTCTTTATCATTGCAAGGAAGTTCTTTATTACAACAACTACTTCACACTTAGATTGTATTAAGCATACCTAAGTAAATCTGCTATAGTCATCTACAATTGTAACAAAATAGAGTTTTCTGTCATATGTAGGTACCTTATGAGGTCCCCAAACATCTATGTGAACAAGCTGAAAACAACCACTTGACCTAGTGCTACTAGTAGGGAATTGTAATCTACACAGCTTTGTCAAGGGACATACTTCATAATTGTCCTGCATTCCAGTGTGTATTTTATTCTTCAATGCTGAAATATGCTCCATAGACTTTGCTGATGCATGGCCTAGTATCAAATGCCACAGTCTTGTATCTACATATTCGTTTAAGAAGCTTGTTGCTGTTATTGGTAGGTTCTCTTTTATCAGGTATAATCCATTGTTTTCTTTACCAATCACCGTCACTTTTCCATTGTAGAGCCCCTGAAATATGCAAAAATCAGGGTAAAAACCTACCGAGCAACACAATTGCTTAGTAAGTTTAGATACCGATAATAGATTGAATTTAAAATCTGGCACATATAGAACTCCTTCAATATTTTTGTCTCCTAACACTACTGCATCTCCTGTATGTGTTATGTCTTCCTTATTGCCAGTTGGTAACTTTACTCCATCTGTTCTATTGTCTGCTCTTTTAAGATTACTTAGAGCATTCTTGCAATGTGTCACATGCTGATTTGCACCTGAGTCAACTATCCAAACATGGTCATTATCAGCTACATTTACTATTAAAGCAATAATACTTGTAATATTTGTAACAAATTTACCAATTGTTTATATTTTTCCTCAATAAAGAAATTTCCTTGAGTTGGCATCATAACCTCCTGCTTTATCTCACTGGTGGTTGCATTGTTTACATAGGTCCTTCCTCCTAAATTTTGACCATTCTTCTTAGTTTTGAAATCCGGTGGGTACCTTACTATCTTATAACAATTTTCTTTAAGGTGTCCCTTATAACCACAGTAATCACAAACTAATCCTGGCCTTTTTTGTCTAAATTCATGACTCTTTCCTACCATCATTGTGAGTGGATCCTTCAATGTGTCTGTAACCCCCATGGTTCTTTGGCTTTCCTCTTCTGTGACTATTGCATAGGTTTCATTCACAGTGATTACATGCCTCTTAGCTAAAATATTGCTCCTAATATTGCCATAACTCTCATTCAACCTCATGAGAAATTGCAGCAATCGTACGTTTTTCAATAGCTCTACAGATGGCCTAGATTCTTCACAATCACATGAGAATAAAGGTGCAATTACATCCAATTCATCCCACTAATCCTTCATTTTAGAATAGTAACTAGTAACTGAATCATTCCCATGTCTCAGAGTTGCAATAATAGTCCATAGGAGATAGATCCTTGTTAGATTTGATCTATCAAATCTCTCTTGAAAATCAGTCCCAACCTTCCTTGCATTCAATGCATATACGATGCTAGGCTTAATTCATTAGAAACAGTACTACCAATCCATGAGAGAATAATTGCATTACCTTTATCTCATTGCTGTGCCAATTCACCTTGTACATGCTTTTTAAACATGATCCATCCACAAATCCCATCTTGCTCTTTCCCCGAAGTGCTAATTTTATCGCTCTACTTCACAGAGCATAGTTTTCTGGGACTGTGAGATTGAGCGGAACTAAGACTAGTCCCGTTGCATATGAAGCTTCCAAAAACATTTAATATGATCTAGAGAATTGACTTCACTTTCCTTAAGAAATCGAGCTCAGAAATCTTGGATCTCGCCGGAGATTGATCGAATTACAGTGTCTGCTATGATACCATGTTCAATTCTAGCTTGAGAGAATAGAGAAATTAAATGAGGAAGAAGAGAAATCAGAATTGTATTCTTCTGAATGTCGATCAATACAAAGCTGCACTCTTATAATGCTAATATCCCTAACTCCACTAACTAATTAACATCTCACTTACAGCTGTCAAAACAACCACTAACTAACTAATTTTAACTAACTCAAAATAACTCTCTTCTACTTCTATCGTGTACAATTTGGTCCCTCATATCCCAAGACGGGGCTTTATGATAATTGCTAGTGGTCACCACAATTTACCATCTGACCGATTCATAGTCAGCTTCCTCTTTGATAGGACTCCTATTGTTCCAAGGATTCAACAAGATTTGGGACTTTTGTCTCTGACTAAATTATCCGTATCTTCTTGGGCAACGACCCTTATCACTTATAGCAGCCATCTTCCACCAAACTCAGACCTGGGTAACTTTGAGATAAAGTTACTATTTTGTATAGACGTAAACGTATCAATCATGAGGAGCTTATTCTTTCTTCCGAGGAGCTGATTCTTCAGAACATTTAAGCAGATACGTTGAGGACCTGGTTCATTGAATATTTAGTCATACTTTGTTAGTCATCGAAACTTCAATACTCAGCAGAGTCTCCCTTTTTGATGATGACAAACTTTGTGCACACAAGAACTAGGTAAGCACATCAAAGAACTAGATAATCACAACAAGTACTATTGACATACATGTATGTTCACAGCCCGTAACCTTCCAACCTTATCTTCGCCCTTTTGGCATCATCGAAAACACAAAACAATGTTAGACATTAAGCAATGATAATGTAATATTCAAGGCCAAAAAGATGACAACACAAGCTTAAGAAAATGCAAATAGACTAGGATGATGATCCAATACAGTACAAAGTAGTAAACTAGAGCAATATGAGATATTAAGTAGTGGCAAAAAAAGCCCAAGGCATTGTCTTCGTCATTAGAACAAAATAAACTAAGCATAATGAAACTACTCAGACTAAGATGAAAAGGAATAAAAGATAAGGCGTCACTAGAATAGCAAAAGAACTAAGGACACTGGGAAGGAACAAGTTCATGGGTGAGAAGGAGAGGAGGCCAAAGCTTCACAAGGGTGGAAATCTATTGAGAATGAGCGTACCTATCTATTCTGAGATCTTCCCTGAGTTGCTTGACTCATCTCATTATTTTCTTCACGAAGCTTGACATTCTTTTCAACGGCCAACTCCAACCTCTTGCTGAGCTCTGCAACTCTACTGCTCCCAGGTAGAATAGTAGATCATGTGGGTCTTCTAGCCTTGATCTCCTCAGACCCTCACTGGTTGAGGGTAACAACATAAAAAACGTCATTGTGGTTTCCATACTTAAGCTCAGGTAAGGCAATGTTGAGCTTGTCAAACAACTCAGTCAACATGAAACCATATGGCATTGCATACTTAGGTTTGGAAGTATCTGCAACTCTTCCCATGTGATGAATCATAAGACTAGGAAAATTTATAGATCGACCAGTGTCAAGCAGCTCCATCATTACCATGTCCAACATAGTAGTATCATGCCTTCTCTCAGACTTCTGAAGAATGCAGGAATTGACACATTAAAACAATAATTTATGGAAGGGATTCATATCAGTCTTGTACACTTTCTAGGGAGAATCTGGTTTACACTTTTGGGAGAACTTCATGGTGACCACAATGCTAGTGTTAACATCAGTATCTACGGCTGGCCACTTCTTCCTCTTCTTTAAGTAGTTTTCAAATCCCAGGGAAGAGATATTCAGAAGCATCCTCAACATCAAACTCTATGTCAAATCCCCCTACCTTACTTTTGAGTACTTTCCATTCAATGTGAAATTTGCATAGAACTCCACCACAATAGGAACTCAGACTGTGGGGAAGGCTTTGACAAACATATGCTTCCGCCCATGTAGCTCAAGTTTTTCAACCAGTTGAGCCATCCTCTTCTCATCAGTGTTTGCAAGAATCTTTCCATTTAGCACTTTTCTGTTCCTAAACTCTTTGGGTCGATCAACTGTAGCTGACACATTATTTCTTATCTTACCCCTACTGGACCTTGCAGAAGAGGTAGCGGGTTTGGTGACTTTGGCTCCCTTTTTCTTTGGTGTAGCAGACTTTGCTAGTAAGGCAGTGCTAGACTCATCTTCTTCATCCACCTCAACAACAGGTTCCACAATTGAAACCTTCTTCTTTGGCTTCTTTGCACTTCTAGACTTCTTAATGATTTGTGCATCAACAACCTTTCTTTTACTCCTTGTGATAGGAGTTCTAGCAAGAGGAACCACTCCTTTCCTTGTTGAGACTGCTGTCTTTGTAGCTTTCACAGGGGTCTTCCTGGATTTCTTCCCTACCTCTGATAATGACACATCATCTTTATCACTGCTAACGTTTTCATCTCCAGTGAAAGGAGTTAATAGAGATCCAAGTTCTTGAGCCCTTGTCTTTTCACCAGTTTCTTCTAAAGGGGCAATGACAGTGTTTCCAGTTGTCATGGAACCTTCAGATTCCTTACTCACATTCCATTCTTCTTCCTCACTATCTTCATCACCTCTTTCACTCTCACTTACTTTTTCTTGATCTTCACCCTCACTTTTTGAAACCACCTCTTCTTTACTATGACTTGTTTCTTCTGCAGAATCATTAGCTTGTTCTCGTGCCTTATCCTCTGTATCACTCTCCTTTCTCATCTCCAGACGCGCCCTCATCCTCACTCTTTTCTTCTTTATTGGATATGTTTTGAGCATCATGTTTATCATGACTGTTCACAACTTCTTCTTCTTTTTCACCCCCATCATCTTCCTCATCCTCAGTCCAACTAAAGGAAAGACCATCAGAGAAGCCTCATTTTGCATAGGTTCTTTACTTACTTCCCCCTCAACCATAGGCTCCACAGCCGTTGTATCTACCTCATTCCCCAGATCCCCTACACCCTTTTCTACAGTGAATTTCTCCACTTATGACTTCTCACTCAAGGGCGGGAGAGTATTTAGGGGTGCAGTATCTATAGCAGACACCAAAAATCTAATTTGGAAAAGGATGTTGTACTTGATCAGTAGTAACTGGCAGTGATTCCCCCTGAACCATAGATTCCTTGGCTGCAATGTCACCTTGCGTAGCAGCATCAAGCAATTTCTTGATAGATTTTTTTGGAGTGGCTTTCACCTTTGTTGACTTACAGGTATTTTTCGCAGGAAGCTCAAGTTCATGGGTAGTTACTTTTGGAGTAGGTGATACAGTGCATGATTTTTTCTTCTTTGTTCCCCAAGACATCGGACAAGAACCTAGAAAATGAGTTGTTCCTAAAATGCTTTTCCTGTCAACAGGAAAACCTGCATAGTCAGCATCAACATAACCAACTAGATCAAAGCTATACCCTTTTGGATACCATAGAAAAAGGTCAGGGGTCCCCTTGAGATATCTTAATATCATTTTGACAGCCTTCAGGTGAGATTCCATGGGATTTACCTGAAATCTTGCACATAAACCCACACTAAACACTATATCCAACATGCTTGATGTGAGGTACAACAATGACCCAATCATTCCTCTATATAGTTTCTGCTCCACAGTTTTCCCTTCTTTATCAAGGTTGTAACGACCTGGTCGGTCATTCCGTAGAATTTGCATTATTATTGCTGTTATTGTTTTGTCATAGGTTGGTTACACTCTTCATGATGTGTTAGAGTTGGCAGGCTTGAAGTTGAAATGGTTGTAGTGAGAGTTTAGCCACTTAGTCCTTAAAAATAGCCTAAAAGTTTAAAAAGTCAACTGAGAGTTGACTTATTGGTAAACGAACTCGGCATGCATATTTTATGGCTCGTATAGCTCCGTTAGGTGATTTGGGACTTATGAGTGTGTTCAGAATAATTTTGTGATGTCCGGTGTAGAATTAGGCTTAAATTGGCGAAAGTTAGTTTTTGGTGATTTTTGGTTGGCAGTGGAAAATAGGCTATCGGGGTCGGAATGGAATTCCGGAAGTTGAAACAGGTTCATAATGTCATTTTGGATGTGTCTGCAAAATTTCAGGTCAATCGGAGTTGTTTTGGATAGTTTCGGCATCGTTGGTGGATTTTTAGAAATATCAAAGTTCTTAGGCTTGAATCCGATGTGATTTTGGTGTTCCGATGTTAGTTTCGGTGTTTCGAGGGTGCAAATAAGTTTGAATGATCATATGTGATGTGTTGGTATAATTGGCTGGGGTCCCGAGGGGCTCGGGATTGATTTTGGGTGATTAACGGACACTTCGGACTTGGAAAATATCTGCTGTTTTGCTGGTGTATTGCAGGTGGGAAATCCTTCTGTGCGATCGCAGGGGATTGAATGCGACCACACACGTTAATTGATGAGGCCCAGAGAAATTACTCTGTGCGACCGCAGGTGTGTGGTTGCGATGGCAGAGTGGAGAGAGAGGAGACAGTGCGGTCGCAGGGGCTTGTGTGCGATCGCACAAGGGTCTTGGCGCGTGGGGGAAAGGGTAGCTGGTGCACTGTTCGATCGCGTGCACAGTGGTGCGATCGTGTGAGGGAGTGGAGAAGACCCTGTGCAAACACGCTTGGGAGCGTGCGAACGCACAGGGTATTTTATTAAAAATCTGGACAATATTAAATTAAACCCTCCGCGACCATTAGACCTTTTAACACCATTTTTAACGGGAAAGAGCTTTGAGGCGATTTTTGAAGAGGAAAAATCATCGTTCTTCATAGAGGTAAGTGTTTTGGACCTTAAAACTTGATTATAGGTGATTAAGGAACATAATATCAATGTTTAATTGATGAAAATCAATAGAAAAAGATGGGGTTAGGGCTTGAGATTATGAGACCTTTAGGGATCGATTTGAGGGGTCAAACGAACTCCGATTTTAGCGTTATTTATATGTATGGACTCGTGAGATGATGAAGAACATTTTAATATAAAATTTTTCGAGTTCCGAGATGCGGTTCCGGGGGTCGGGTTTTGACTAATTTCGGGTTTTGAGCTAAAATTGGTATTTTTCAATTGGAATTCATTCCTTAAGCATAATTTGATGATAAAGGTCTGATCTTTATAGATTTGGAGCACTCGGAAGTTGATTCGAAAGGAAAGCGTATTGCGGAATAGTTTCCGGGCTAGTTTGAGGTAAATAATATCTTTAAATCCTGTCCTGAGGGTATGAAACCCCGGACTCTGCACCCTTTCATGGGTTTTGGAATGCAAAGGTTGGAACGTTGGAAAGATATTCCCTATTTAGGCAACTATTGAGTTGCGAAATCGATTTTAAAGCCTATGCTTAATAGTATTGATATATATTTGATAAGTTTTGGGTTGTAAGCCATGTTTGAGGCCTAGTGCCGATTTGTTTACCCCTTGAGGGCTGATTTTACTCTTTTCCTCATTGATATGTTATGATTTTCACTCTGTCGTTTCTTGATAAATTGTTTTGGCACTCAGAGTATTTTGATACTATTTATTGAAAATGAAACACTATTTTTGGGTCGAGAACCCGGTATATTTATGGCCTGAAGGGCATGTTGAGAGAGTCTGACTCAGTGAGGCTGCGAGCTAATATTGTGAGGATGATATGATATGAGTGAGGCTGCGGTCCTATATTGTGTGTGATTTATGCCATGTTGTGGCTTATTATAGCGCTTGGGCTGTAGGAGCCCCTCCGGAGTCTGTACATACCCTCAGTGAGTGCAGGTACTTAATGAGTGATGTTTCCCACGGGGCTGATACTGAGTGATTGTGAGGTTGCGTGATGGGCTGATATGAGTGATTGTGAGGTTGCCTGATGGGCTAATATTGAGTGACTGTGACGTTGCCTGATGGGCTAATATTGAGTGATTGTGAGGTTGCCTGATGGGCTGATACTGAGATTGTTATGAGAAATAATTTTTTCCCGAGGGGCAGATTTACGATGATTTTACTGAGTTTTGAACTATGATTCACTTTGTTTTCAAACTGATTTTTACTAAGATATATTGAAATTATACTTGTTTCAAAGGATTTCTGGAAATTGGTTTTTGAACTTACGTATTTGATGAATACTTATGGTGACCTGGTGATTTACTGTTTTTGTGAATTGGTGTATCTGTGCTGTGTGTTTCTTATTTCTCAGACTGTGATTTATTTTCATTACTACTGAGTTGGCGTACTCATCATTACTCCCTGCACCTCTGTGTGCAGATCCGGGTACTGGTTCGGAGCAGTAGTCATCCGAGTTTCATTCATCAGCAGCTTACGAGATTTCGAGGTAGCTGTCCAGCGTCCACAACTTCTCCATTTCCCTTCCTTTATTTAGTATTAATATTTTATTCCTAGACTTTGTCTATGACAATAGCAGAGTTAGTTTATTTCGTAGATGCTCATGACATGTTGACTCCGGGTCTTAGGGACAATTGTAGACTGTTAGCTTGATTGTTTTGATTAAAGATTTCGAAATTTATATGTGTACTATGAATCGTTGAAAATAAGTTGAGATATTTGAAAAGAAAAATATGAAAATTTTGAGTGTTGGCTAGCCTAGTTCCACGATAGGCGCCATCACAGCCGGTTAGGATTTTGGGGTCGTGATAAGTTGGTATCAGAGCTCTAGGTTGCATAGGACTCAACATCATGAGCAGGTTTAGTAGAGTCTTGCAGATCAGTACGGAGACGTCTGTACTTATGNCGCACGCGAGCTCTTGGTATCAGTTGTGCGTCGGCGGCTTGTGACTTCCATGGGTGAGATGTGATTTTTAACATGTTAATAATGGGCCAGTCGGAAGGACTTGAGGCCGGAATTTGTCTGTGGCTTGAGTGTTGAGATTTCATTTGGGTGAGCACATGTGTTGGGGGACTTATATGTCCGTTTGTGTCCTTTTTGATGGAACTTTGTGACTAGATGACTATATGGTGAGTGTGACCGGATAGTTAGATGTATTCATGTTGTTTGATTATGACCAAAATGAATTGGCAGGAGATGTGGCAAGAACCATTGATTTTTGACTTCTGTATTGAGTTAGAATATGGCTTCGAGTTATGAGTATTGAAGGACCTCTCGTGTAGTTTAGTTGTGGAGTGAAGTGGGTTTTCCTGTTATGTTCTGAGTTCCTGTGATGTCTTTTGAGCTGACCAATGCTCTAGTAGCATTCGTGTATTTGATTAGCGGTGTATTTAGACAGTGATTGCATTCCTTTGTTATTGTATTTATTGATGGAATCCTGTACTACTCACGTAGCCAGGGATAACATACTCGACATTTGATGATGGTATCACAAGGATATAAGGGGGGAGAAGCTTTGTGCGAAGTTCTCCAAGTATGAATTTTCGCTCAAGATTCCTTGACCACAACCCCAGTGTTAGTATTGCCATCAGCTTCAGGTTCTTACACCGCTAGATGGGATGTCTCGAGGGCAGGCACTGGTTGTGTTCTAATGTAGGAAGGTATAGTGATTGCGTGATAGGTATGATTTTCGGAAGTGTATAGGGATATATGATTTTGAGGTTAAGCAGGTAGGAGTATTTCCTGCGGGTTGTCTTGAGGTGTGTGACCCTTATGTTTATCTGTGGCAAGTTCTTTTCTACCAGTAGTTGATATATGTTGTAATTTGAGTTTAGCTCGCTTGTGGGAGTGGGCATGACCATTATTATGGTGAATACAAGATTTGCATACGATTTGAGAGTTATATGGTTTGGGTCATATAAGCTTATGGAGGATTTAGTTGAACCTCACCACAGTATGGTGGCAGTGATAATGTGTGGACATCGTAAGTTATTGTTTGTCTTGATCCTTGGCTTTGAGCCAAGTGGGGGAGTCCGTTAATGATAAGTTCATTACACGATTATATGTTGTACTGGTTTCGGTGCGAGGTATATTGGTGAATCAGTTATGACCTACAGAGGTGGAGTCTAGGAATGACTCGAGTGATGGAAATTTCTTCGATACAAGTTGTAATGTACTTTACGGATAACAGAATTCATTAAATGATGGAGTTGTACTGGTAAGTGTAGAGCATGCAATGTATGAGTGTGCTTGTTGCTTCAAAGGGGTGGATTACTTTCCTAGTATGTGGATTGTAAGCGAGGTCATGTCGTTCTATTTACTTGGTTAGTGTAATTGAAATTGCGTAGAGTAAATGACGTTCGAGAATGGTTCAGACGGATTCAAGGTTATATGTAGCGATCGAGGATCTTCAAGGTGTGAGAAGGGCTAGAACTGAGATTTACGGGGAAGGTGTCAAGGCTTATGGTGTATTTGCATTATCATGGATTCTATCCATCAGTATCAGGAAAGTGAAGGTAATGACTTTAAATTCGCAGGAAGTCTCTTCAGGGTAAGTATTTCTAATGTGGTGCATTTGGGGATAATTGAGGGAGTATTCAGCGGCTTATGAGCCTTAGACGGTATATTTTATGCTCGGGTTTCGTGCGGTGAGTCGGGATTGAGAATTGCGGTATTATGGCAAGAAGAAGTATCAATTCGAAGGTAAGTCAGAAGGAACTTGGATAAATAGGACAGCTTGGTAGTACGTCGGATCGACATGATAAGGGAGATGGTTAGTTCTTTGGTTGTTTATAAGGTAATGAGTTGTTAAAGGTGTTTCTTAGCAATTCTCTTGGAATTTGGTGGCATGCGTAACTTGGTTGAGTTGGAAGGATTCAGTATTCGCGGTTTGGTGTTTTACAAATGTGATTCGGGAGTTCTTGATGGTTTCTACCACGGTTAGAGATGTATATTTCTACTGGCGTGAGGGCCATGTGATGTATAGTGAATTTGCTTCTAGATGGGATCAAATGGAAAGTTCTGAGCTAGTTGGGTACGTAGTTGTTTGTGGCTAGGAAGGGAGCATGAAGTTTTCGTATTTATCATAAGATTGCATGGCGTATGAGGTATTTTGTGTATAGTGGAGAGTGGAATATGTGAGGTCACGGTTCAGTTCTGGAAGGAAGGTCAGAACTGGCAGTTTCAGATGATTAGGTAAAGGATAGTGGCTGGATGAGAGTATACATTCATTAAGGACAACGTGTTTAAGGTAATGTGTTTGAATAAGGGTGCTTCATTGGTGTTACGACACTCTCTTGTTGGATCGACTGCTGATATTCAAGGTTTCTTGGTGACACAGAGGAATTATGGGGGTATCCCTCGTGGAATGTTAAAGTATTAGGGGCATGTTATATATTTGAGTGGTGGAATTGGGATCAGATATGGTAATTGGTGCGCCTCACAGATTTTGAGATTGGGAGTTTTCATGAACAGATTATTTTTGTAGTTGTGAACTACGAGTATGCGAGCAAAGCTAGTCAGGTGTTAGTATATGTCGTGATTCAGTCATTATGAATTTTCGGATAGTTATCTACCTGTTGTGGGTGACCATAGTTGACTTAGAGTTATTGGTAGGCCAGTATGGGTGTGTGGTCTGCACCGAGTCGGAATTGTTGACCCCAAATTGCTATTGTTGAGGGATGTACCATTTTATTGTCACTGAGCTTATTCGTGTTTTTGAGTGATCTATGAGTTACCTTTCAGTGTTTTGAGGAGTTGTGATCGTTGGTTATATATGTGCATAGGGTGTAGTTCTATCAGAGGTTTATAGCGAGATTTGAGTAAGGTAAGTAATTGGGTGTTGCAGGATTGAGATGTGTTGGTTATGTTCTTTCTGGTTCGGGTGGCATGGTATAGTCCGATTTCCCCGTGATTATGGAAATGCACTTTGAGTAATGGATGTCGAATTTCGTATGGTTATTGATTTTGAGCAAGGTGGCTTGGAGTATGTCATGTGGTCCAGCGGTTGGATGGGATCACACTTTGCAGCTCAGTTAGGTAGAGGTATGATCCCTGGTGTCTGATTTGTGTGATATGGTTTCACGATGTGTATTAGGCTTTTAGCATGATGTGGTAATGGCAAAAGTAATGGAAGGATAGTCCTCTCGTGTGAGTCTTCTCTATTTTATGAATTGAGCTATTGGGATGGTGTTATTGAGTGCACGAGTTGCACAAGTTATGGCTCTAGATGGTATTGATGCTGATCGGATGAATGGTTGCTGGTTTCTACGTGTTTCTTTAATCATCGGCACCATATGAAGGTGTTTAAGTGAGGTTTTGTTTGATAAGAGGTTATTTACTGGTATTGGGTTGTTATGAGCAGCGATTGGGATTAGGAGTCATCGCTATGAGTGGAGTCATGCGGTATATTATGTGATTTCATCTTGTGTTGAGGATATGGCTTGTTACAGTGTGCTCAGAATTATTCAGTTATAGTTGTGGGATTTTGAGCTTGTAAATTGATTCAGAAGTGAAAATTTAGTTCTAAGGTTAATGGGTCAGGATCAGACTTCGAAATTTCAACTGTGTTGTGCTATTAGACCTATATGGGGTAGAGTGACGTGAGATCACCTCCGAATATGTTTATGGTAGGTTACACAGCAATTTTTGTGGTGTTTGGAACAACTCTGGGCACGTTCGAGGACGAACGTATGTTTAAGTGGGGGAGAATGTAACGGCCTGGTCGGTCATTCCGTAGAATTTGAATTATTATTGTTGTTATTGCCTTGTCATAGGTTGGTTACACTCTTCATGATGTGTTAGAGTTTGTAGGCTTGAAATTGAAATGGTTGTAGTGAGAGTTTAGCCACTTAGTCCTTACAAATAGCCTTAAAGTTGGAAAAGTCAACTGAGAGTTGATTTATTGGTAAACAACCTCGGAATGCATATTTTATGGCTCAGATAGCTTCGTTAGGTTATTTGGGACTTAGGAGTGTGTTCAGAATAATTTTGTGATGTCCGGTGTAGAATTAGGCTTGAATTGGCGAAAGTTAGTTTTTGGTGATTTCTGGTCGGCAGTGGATTATAGGCTATCAGGGTCGGAATGGAATTCCGAAAGTTGAAACAGGTTCGTAATGTCATTTTGGATATGCCTACAAAATTTCAGGTCAATCGGAGTTGTTTTGGATATTTTCGGCATCGTTGGTGGATTTTTAGAAACATCAAAGTTCTTAGGCTTGAATCCGATGTGATTTTGATGTTTCGATGTTAGTTTTGGTGTTACGAGGATGTAACTAAGTTTGAATGATCATATGTGATGTGTTGGTATAATTGGCTGGGGTCCCGAGGGGCTCAAGATTGATTTCGGGTAATTAACGGACACTTCAGACTAGGAAAATATCTGTTGTTTTGCTGGTGTGTTGCAGGTGGGAAATCCTTCTGTGCGATCGCAGGGGATTGAATGCGACCACACATGTTAATTGATGATTCCCAGAGAAATTACTCTGTGTGACCGCATGTGTATGGTTGCGATCGCAGAGTGGAGAGAGAGCAGGCAGTGCAGTCGTAGGGGCTTGTGTGCGATCGCACAGGGGTCTTGGCGTGTGGGGGAAAAGGGTAGCTGGTGCACTGTGCGAACACGTGCACAGTGTTGCGATCACGTGAGGGAGTGGAGAAGACCCTGTGCGAACGCGCCTGGCAGCGTGCGAACGCACAAGGTATTTTATTAAAAATCTGGGCAGTATTAAATTAAACCCTCAGTGACCATTAGATCTTTTAACACCATTTTTGAATGGGAAAGAGCTTTGAGGCGATTTTTGAAGAGGGGAAATCATCGTTCTTCATATAGGTAAGTGTTTTGGACCCTAAAACTCGGTTATAGGTGATTAAGGAATATAATCATCTGTTCATGAAAATCAACAGAAAAAGATGGGGTTAGAGCTTGAGATTATGAGACCTTTAGGGATCGATTTGAGGGGCCAAAAGAACTTTGATTTTAGCGTTCTTTATATGTACGGACTCGTGAGATGATGAAGAAAATTTTGATATAAAATTTGTTGAGTTCCGAGACGCGGTCTCGGGGGTCGGGTTTTGGTTAATTTCGGGTTTTGAGCTAAAATTGGTATTTTTCAATTGAAATTCATTGCTTAAGCATAATTTGATGATAAAGGTCTGATCTTTATAGATTTGGAGTGCTCAGAAGTTGACTCGAAAGGCAAGCGTATTGCGGAATAGTTTCAGGGCTAGTTTGAGGTAAGTAATGTCTTTAAATCCAGTCCTGAGGGTATGAAACCCCAGACTCTACACCCTTTCACGGGTTTTGGAATGCAAAGGTTGGAATGCTGGAAAGATATTCCCTATTTAGGCAACTATTGAGTTGCAAAATCGATTTTAAAGCCTATGCTTAATAGTATTGATATATATTTGATATGTTTTGGGCTATAAGCCATGTTTGAGGCCTAGTGCCGATTTGTTTACCCCTTGAGGGATGATTTTACTATTTTTCTCACTGATATGTTATGATTTTCACTTAGTCATTTTTTGATAAATTATTTTGACACTCAGAGTAATTTGATACTATTTATTGAAAATGAAACACTATTTTTGGGTTGAGGATCCGGTATATTTATGGCCTGAAAGGCATGTTGAGAGTGTCTGACTGAGTGAGGTTGCGGGCCAATATTGTGAGGATGATATGATATGAGTGAGGCTGCGGGCCTATATTGTTTGTGATTTATGCCATGCTGTGACTTATTATATCGCTTGGGCTGTAGGAGCCCCTCCGGAGTCTGTACACACCCCTAGTGAGCGTAGGTACCTAATGAGTGATGTTGCCCACGAGGCTGATACTGAGTGATTGTGAGGTTGCTTGATAGGCTGATACTGAGTGATTGTGAGGTTGCCTGATGGGCTAATATTGAGTGACTGTGAGGTTGCCTGATGGGCTGATACTGGGATTGTTATGATAAATGATTTTTGCCCGAGGGGCAGATTTACAATGATTTTACTGAGTTTTGAACTATGATTCACTTCGTTTTCAAACTGATTTTTACTGAGAGTTTTATTGATATATATTGAAATTATACTTGTTTCAAAGGATTTCTAGAAATTGGGTTTTGAACTTATGTATTTGATGAATACTTATGGTGACTTGGTGATTTACTGTTTTTGTGAATTGGTGTATCTGTGCTGTGTGTTTCTTATTTCTCAGACTGTGATTTATTTTCATTACTACTGAGTTGGTGTACTCAGCATTACTCCCCGCACCTCTGTGTGCAGATCTAGGTACTGGTTCAGAGCAGTAGTCATCTGAGTTTCATTCATCAGCAGCTTACAGGATTTTGAGGTAGCTGTCCAGCGTCCGCAGCTTCTCCATTTCCCTTCCTTTATTTTGTATTAGTATTTTATTCCTAGAATTTGTCTATGATAATAGCAGAGTTAGTTTATTTCGTAGATGCTCATGACATGTTGACTCTAGGTCTTGGGGACGGTCGTAGACTATTAGCTTGATTGTTTTGTTTAAAAATTTCGAAATTTATATGCGTATTATGAATCGTTGAATATAAATTGAGATATTTGAAAAGAAAAATGTGAAAATTTTGGGTGCTGGCTAGCCTAGTTCCACGATGGGCGCCATCACAGTCGGTTAGGATTTGGGGTCGTGACAAAGGTCCAACTTAGTTGCAATTGCAATGGGTGTGTCAATGGACTTTGAGGAATTCATGTTGAACTTCTTTAGTAGTTCTTTGATATAATTCTGCTGATGTATCATGGTTCCAGTAGGTGTTTGCTTGATTTTGAGCCCCAGAAAGATGTTCAATTCACCCATCATGCTCATTTCAAACTCATTACCAATCATTTCAACAAATTCCTTGCACATTGCTTCATTTTTAGCTTTTGAATCACTCATAGCCATTATTCCTATCACTTCTTGCTCTATTTTGGATTCTTCAATCGCCATCAAATCCACTTCGATATTTTCATTCCATAGTCAGCTTTTAAGGTCCTCCATATATCATGAGCAGAAATGCAAGAGGACACTCTAGAAGAGTGTTTCTACATAGGATTCTTTGGAGCAAGCCTTTGCTTTAGCATTTTTCTGAACTAGCTGACGATGTTCCTCATCATATTCCTCTTCTCTTTTGTTTCACTTGTTACCTTCACTATCCAATTTGGTTGGGAGAATTGGTTCATGACTGACAGTTACCCATAGGTCAAAGTCAGTAGCCTGAAGAAATGTTTCCATACTTAGCTTCCATTTATCATAGTGGTGTTCATCAAACAAAGAAGGTATTCCCATGTGCATTCCAAGCTGTACTGGGAGTTCATTCTTCACAACTTGGTGTTCATCATTCACAACATAGAGACTTATAGCCTCATCCTCCTTTTCTTTCTCTTGATCACTTTCACCGTCCTCATATGCTACCAAGAATGCCTACTTCATTGCTACAGTAAATCATTTGCCTAAGATTGTTCCATTGTTGGAATCCTTTTCTCTCATCTTCTCCCATTTCTCTTTTTCAGCTCATTCTTTCCTCCGCTCAATTTCCCACATTGGGCAGTCCTTGACCATGTGATCTTGCTTGACATACTTGTAGCACCCATCATAGTTAGCATTGTCGATCTGCTTCGGCTTGCTATTGGTCTCTCTCTTGGATGAACTATTGGAATTCTTCATGAAGCTATTGAACTTGGAAAACATTGCTAGATCAGGGTCATCATAGTCAAATTCATCATCCTCAGATGCTTTAAGAACCAAGGCTTTATCTGTAACAACCCGACCGGTCGTTTTGCGTATTAGGACCCCGTTCCCCTAAATAAAACTTCCCATAGCGGATTCTCGTGATTTATGTCTTGCGGGGATGGGTGGTTCGGGATTTGGCAGTGTTTAGAGTGCTATAGGAACACTTGGTTACTTAAGGTTGGCCTTTTTGGCCAAGTTTGACTTCGGTCAACATTTTTAGCAAATGACCTCGGAATTTAGTTCCGATAGTTTCAGTAGCTTCGTATGATAATTTTGGACTTGGGATTATGTTCGGAACAGGTTTTCGATGACGTGGGAGCATTTTGGCGCCCAATATGGAAATCAGGATTTCCTTAAGTTTGAAATTTGGCTTGGGACGTGATTTTATGTTATCGAGGTCCAAACGGAATTTCGAGACCGGAGATAGTTCCATTATGTCATTCATGACTTGCCTGCAAAATTTGAAGTCATTACGAGTAGTATAGGTCGGTCCGGGGCATCATTATAGAAATCAAGAACTTGAAGTTCTTGAGTTTGATTCAATTTGGTTTTGGGGTCGAATTTTGAGTTTTGTTGTTATTTTTCACGTTCCGTAAATTCGAGCGAGTCCGTATCATGAATACAGACTTGCTAGTGACTTTAGACAGGGTCCCGAGGGGCTCGGGTGCATTTTGGACCCTCGGAAGCTAAATTCAATGAGAAATTTCTCTATCTGGTTTCCTTCTTAGCGATCGCGGAAAAGGGGCCACTTCACGAAGAAGGAGTGGGACTGGCCGGCTGAATGCTCTATGTGTTCGCGAAGTCCCCTCCGCGATCGCGATGGGTTGGATCCCTGACCTTCACAATCTTACCCTTGTCTCCGTGTTCGCATAGTGGTAGGACAGGACCAGGCCCGTTTACTCTTCGCGTTCGCACGATATCCACCGCCTTCGCGGAGGTCTAGCTGGCTAGCCTTCGAGATCGCGGGCCCCTTACCGCATTCGCATAGAAGGGCCTCAGGGGCCTGGGCCATTGACTTTCGAGATCGCGGGCCCCTTGTCGTGATCGCGATGAAGGGGCAGCTGGGCAGTGCACTTTCTTTAAATACGAGATTTCACCCCCTTTTTTAATTTTTCCACCTCCATTAGAGACTTGGAAGTTTAAAGAAAATATCCCACGACCTAGATACTAAAGAGGTAAGTTAATTCCACTCTTATACTAGTTTCAAACATGAATTACTAGTTAAATTCCCTACTAAATCATTGAAAATCAAGAATTTGGTAGTAAATTTAGGGTTCTTGAGGAAATTAGCGAATTGTCCGTTTGATGCTATGAATTCAATTAGAAACTACATATTAATGATCCTTAGACTATGGGTGAGTGATTCCTTCGAGAAATTTTAGAATCTGGGCGTGCGGGCCTGGGGTTGAATTTTGGGAATTCTTCAAGAATGTTAATTTTTTGAATAAATAGGATAATTTCTCTACCTTGTGCTTGAATTGATATAATTATACCATATTTGGCTAGTTGCAAGTACTCGGGTGTAGATATCGGAGTTTCAGGCGTATCCTTGGTCCGATGGGTAGAGTCTCCTTTCTAACCTTGTAAGAGGGAATTGTCCCCATAGGTGTTCTATAGGCTGTGTGTAATTGTTTGGGGGATACGTGCGTACAAAGTGACGAGAGTCCATACGTAGCAACTATTATGCTATGTCGGGTAGCTTTAGGGCTCACAAGTATGTCTCTATGTGCTTTATATGTATCTTTGGTTGTATTTTGAGTTGCAGATTACTTTTGAAATAGTATGGAAATGTGGAAAGTTGCAATTGAATTCCCAATTGATCAATCCTTGTTGCAAGTATAGCGGTACTGAGCTTATTGATAAATTCGATATATATATATATATATATATCGAATTTATCAATAAGCTCAGTACCGCTATACTTGCAACAAGGATTGATCAATTGGGAATTCAATTGCAACTTTCCACATTTCCATACTATTTCAAAAGTAATCTGCAACTCAAAATACAACCAAAGATACATATAAAGCACATAGAGACATACTTGTGAGCCCTAAAGCTACCCGACATAGCATAATAGTTGCTACGTATGGACTCTCGNGAGTCAGCACTCGAGTCGCAGGTATGATTCGCGATCGAGGGGAGCTTTATAGTAATTCAGTATAAATGAGTCAGCACTCGAGTCGCAGGTATGATACACGATCAAGGGGAGCTTTATAGTAATTCAATATAAATGAGTCAGCACTCGAGTCGCAGGTATGATTCGCGATCGAGGGGAGCTTTATAGTAATTCAGTATAAATGAGTCAGCACTCGAGTCGCAGGTATGATTCGCGATCGAGGGGAGCTTTATAGTAATTCAGTATAAATGAGTCAGCACTCGAGTGGCAGGTATGATTCGCGATCGAGGGGAGCTTTATAGTAATTCAGCATAAATGAGTCAGCACTCGAGTCGCATGTATGATTCCCGATCGAGGGGAGCTTTATAGTAATGCAGTATAAATGTGTCAGCACCCGAGTCACTGGTATGATTCGCGAACGGGGGAAGCTTTACGTCCAATCAGTTATTTCCTTACGACTCCAGCCGATTGTCTTACCCTTGTGTGCGCTTGGCTATTTGGTACTGTTTTGATTGATATTGACTTGACTGATATTTGGGGGAAAAGGAAAGTGTACATTGTTGTTATTCTCAGTAGTTGCCTGGATTTCTGTACTTGATGTGTATCTGCTGCTTACTGCCTCACATGTATACTGCATTTCGTTATATCCTGTCTTATATTATTACTGTTGGACCTTAGTGAGTGTCAAGTCGACCTCTCGTCACTACTTCTTCGAGATTAGACGGGATACTCACTCGGTACATATTTACTTATGTACTCATGCTGCACTTCTGTACTTAGTCGTACAGGTTTGAGGCAGGTGCATCTGGTTATCAAACCGGAGCTAGATATTGACTGTAGCGGGCCTGACTTCACGGTGAGCTGCTTCTCCTGATGATCCTCTGCAGCACCATGGAGTCTTCTTTTGCTTATCTTCCTGTCTACTTATTTCAGACTGTGGGATTGTATATATATATATATATATATTTTGTCTCTTGTATATTCAGCTAGATTTCCCGTGACACTCGTGACACTAGTTCCTGGCACACATGTAGTGGTTATTTTGAGATTGAGGACTGTACATATATATATGCTCGTGTATCAGCTCACGCTTCTTCATGGCTATTTAAGTTCGTAAAAGCTTAAGCTTAAGAGCTTTATACATAAGTAATGAGAGGAGACTTTTATCTACCACTGGGTTATTATCTTTCGATATCATGTTTTAACCTATTAAATTCAGTAATTTGGTGAACTAGTTAAATCATATAAAAAGGAACACTTAGTGAAATTTATGTTGGCTTGCCTAACCCCGTTGCTGGGCGCCATCACAACCTGAGTTAAGATTTTGGGTCGTGAAAACATGGTATCAGAGCTCTAGGTTCACGTAAGTCTCACGAGTCACGAGCAGGCCCAGTAGAGTCTTGCGGATCGGTACGGAGACGTCTGTACTTATCTTCAGGAGGCTATAGGATGTTAGGAAACCACTCTTTGTTCATATTCTATCGTGCAATCGATGGTGTACTCAAACTTGTTCTTCTATTCTCTTACAGATGGTGAGGACGCGTGCATCTGATGTTCTTGATCCGGGGGATTCCGCTACCCCCGCCGCTCGAGGTCGTAGTAGAGGCAGGGGTAGGGCACCTACCCGAGGTAGGGGATGAGGGCGTCCCAGAGCTATACCATTCGCACCACCAGAGGACCCTATCATAGAGGAGCAGGATGAGGTGCCTCCAGTAGCTCCTTCTCCAGTAGGCTTTATGATGACGCCGGGCTTCCAGGAGGTAATGGGCCGTATGATGAGATTCATGGACACCATGTCCCAGGCTGGCCTATATCAGCAAATCCTGCCACTTCTCAGGCGGGAGGGGGAGTCCAGACCCCTACCGCTCAGGCTGCAAGATAGGCACCAGCAGTACACCATACCCCGGGTACACTGCCCGTGGGTGGGATCCAGCCTGTAGCAGCAGCACCAGAGCCCAGGCCAGTTGCAGAGGGCGATCAACAGAAGATTTTGGATAGATGGACTCGACTACGCCCTCCAGTCTTCAGGGGTGAGTGAGGTGAGGATGCCTAGGACTTTATCGATAGGTGCAGGGACAGACTGCACAACATGAGGATCTTGGAGTCTCATGAGGTCGACTTCACTACATTCCAGTTAGAGGGCAGAACTCGCAGGTGGTGGCAATCTTATATACTCAGCAGGCCAGCAGGTTCTCCTACGGTTACTTAGGAGCAGTTCACATAGATGTTCTTGGACAGATATATTCCACCCTTTGAGAGGGAAGAGCTGCGGGGTCAGTTTGAGCGGCTAGAGCAGGGGCAGATTTCGGTGACGGATTATGAGGCCAGGTTTTCAGAGCTATCTCGCCATGCACTCATGATATTGCCTACAGATTCCGAGAGGGTGCAGAGGTTTGTAGCAGGATTGCATCCGGGTATTAGGTCCACCATGGATCGAGAGGTGGAGATGGGTACTCCTTATCAACGCGTAATGGAGATTGCTCGCAGGATCGAGGGTTATCAGTCGAGGAGCAGGGAGCAGTGTCAGCAGGACAAAAGGGACAGGTACTCAAGGGATTTCAGGGATGCTCCAGCTAGGAGCAGAGATCAATTTGGGGGGTGGTCAGCCCAACAAGCCTTCATATTCAGCACCTCCACTACCTCCCCAAGGTGTTCCAGTGAGGCCTCTGTTCAGTGCCATGCCAGAGCGCTCCTACCATCCTTCAGCCATCCAGAATTCACCCAGTGGTTACTCCAGTCGCCAAAGATCCTCCGGTTCTTATTTCAGTGCTATGCTAGAGGGTTCACACCGCACTCCGGCCATTCGAGACTCTTCTTCCTCAGGACAGCAGGATATGCCACATGTGAGATGCTATGAGTGCGGGGATTTAGGCCATGTGAGAAGGGATTGTCCCACGTTTCAGGGAAAGACAGTGCAGCAGGGTTACCAACCTATGAGTTTAACACCAGCAGTCCGACCACCTAGGGGTAGAGGGAAGGTTGGCAGGGGTCGTCCTAGAGGGGGAGGCCAGTCAGGAGGGGGTTAGCCAGCTCATTTTCACTCTAGGGGAGCTCAGTCTTCAGGTGCTACAACCAGATTTTATGCCATTCCGGCCAGATCAGATGCAGTGGCCTCAGACGCCGTGATCACAAGTATTATCTCAGTATGTGGTAGAAAGGCTTCAGTACTATTTGATCCAGGGTCCACATATGCATATATTTCAGTACTATTTGCTCATTTTCTGGATGTTCCTCGTGAGTCCTTGGGTTCCCCCATATATGTGTCCACTCCTGTGGGTGATTCCGTGGCGATAGACCGGGTCTATCGGTCTTGTGTGATTACCTTCTGTGGGTTCGAGACCATAGCGAACCTTTTATTGCTCGACATGGTTGATGTCGAGGTTATTCTAGGCACGAATTGGCTATATCCTCACCATGCTGTGTTGGATTGCCATGCCAAGACAGTTACTTTAGCCACGCCTGAGTCGCAGAGGTTGAAGTGGAGAGGTTCTTCAGTTAGTGCATCCAGCCGGGTCATCTCCTTCCTGAAGGCTCGGCATATGGTCGAGAAGGGATGTTTGGCTTACCTTGCTTATGTGCGGGACACCACCGCCGAGTCCTCGACCATTGATTCGGTGCCAGTTGTTAGAGAGTTTGCCAATGTATTTCCTTCAGATCTTCCAGGCATGCCTCCAAATCGAGACATTGATTTCTGTATTGATTTAGCTCCAGATACTTAGCCTATTTCCATTCCCCCGTACCGAATGTCCCCTAAGGAGTTGAAAGAGTTGAAGGAGTAGCTTGAGGAGTTGTTGGCTAAGGGGTTCATCAGGCCAAGTGTATCGCCATGGGGTGCTCCAGTTCTATTTGTGAAGAAGAAGGATGGGTCTATGCGGATGTGTATTGATTACCGCTAACTGAATAAGGTTACTATAAAGAACAAGTATCCTTTGCCGCACATTGATGATTTGTTTGACCAGTTTCAGGGTGCTCGTGTGTTTTCTAAGATTGATTTGAGATCGGGTTATCATCAATTGAAGATTCGGGCTTCAGATGTTCCGAAGACTGCATTTCGTACCAGATATGGCCATTACGAGTTCCTGGTGATGTCTTTTGGCTTGATTAATGCCCCAACGACATTCATGGACTTGATGAATAGAGTATTCAGGCTCTATATTGATTCCTTTGTCATTTTCTTCATTGATGACATCTTGATTTACTCATGGAGCCTGGGTGAGCATGAGCAGCATTTGAGAGTTGTGCTCCAGACCTTGCGGGAACAAAAGCTGTATGCTAAGTTCTCCAAGTGTGAGTTCTGGTTAGAGTTTGTGACATTTTTGGGGCATGTGGTATCCGGAGAAGGTATCAAGGTTGATTCACAGAAGATTGAGGTAGTTCAGAGTTGGCCGCGTCCTACTTCAGCTACAGAGATCAGGAGCTTTCTAGGTCTAGCAGGCTATTATCGCCGATTTGTGGAGGGATTCTCTTCTATTGCAGCTCCATTGACTAGATTGACTTAGAAGAATGTCCCGTTTCGATGGTCCGACGAGTGTGAGGTGAGCTTTTAGAAGCTCAAGTCAGCATTGACCTCAACACCAGTTCTGACATTGACTTCCAGTTCTGGGATGTATACAGTGTATTGCGACGCTTCACGCATCGGGTTGGGATGTGTGTTGATGAAGGATAGGAGAGTTATTGCTTATGCTTCGCGTCAGTTGAAGGTTCATGAGAAGAATTACCCTGTGCACGACTTAGAGTTGGCGACGATTGTTCATGCTTTGAAGATTTGGAGGCACTACTTGTATGGTGTGTCCTGTGAGGTTTATACGGACCACCGCAGTTTGCAGCACTTGTTCAAGCAGAGGGATCTTAATTTGAGGCAGCGCAGATGGCTTTGGTTGTTGAAGGACTATGATATCACCATTTTGTATCATCCGGGCAAGGCAAATATGGTAGCGGATGCCTTGAGCAAGAAGGCAGGGAGTATGGGTAGCTTGGACTACATTGCAGCAAGGGAGAGACCTCTAGCATTGGAAATTCAATCCTTAGCTAATCGCCTAGTGAGATTAGATCTTTCGGAGCCTCGTCGAGTTCTAGCACATGTGGTGGTTTAGTCTTCGTTATTGGGAGAGATTAACGCTCGGCAGTTCGATGATCCGTGTTTGGCAGAGCTTATGGAGACAGTGGTCCAGGGTAGGGCCAAGGAGGTTAATTTGGGTGAGGATGGTGTTCTGAGACTCCAAGGCCGTTTGTGTGTTCCTGATGTTGATGGCCTGAGGGAGAGGATTCTAGCAGAGGCGCACAGTTCTCGGTATTCTGTTCATCCAAGAGCGACAAAGATGTATCGTGATTTGAAGCAACATTACTGGTGGAGGCAGATGAAGAAAGACATTGTGCAGTATGTGGCTAGGTGTCTTAATTGCCAGCAGGTTAAGTACGAGCATCAGAGGCCAGGAGGCCTGCTTCAGCAGATGCCCATTCTTTAATGGAAATGGGAGCGCATCACTATGGACTTCGTGGTTGGGTTGCCTCGAACTTTGTGGAAGGTTGACGCGATTTGGGTCATTGTGGATAGATTGACCAAATCGGCACATTTCATTCCCGTGGCTACTACTTACACTTCTGAGAGGCTAGCCCAGATCTACATTCGAGAGATAGTCCGGTTGCGCGGTGTGCCGGTGTCCATTATATGTTATCGAGGTCCTCAGTTCACCTTGAACTTCTAGAGTATTGCACAGTGAGATGGGCACTCAGATAGATCTCAGCTCAGCATTTCACCCTCAGACTGATGGCCAGTCGGAGCGTACGGTTCAGATAATGGAGGATATGCTCAGGGCATGTGTGCTTGATTTTGGGGGTCAGTGGGGACCAGCTCTTGCCTTTGGCGGAGTTTGCGTACAATAATAGTTATCAGTCCAACATCGAGTTGGCTCCACTTGAGGTTTTGTATTGTCGGCGGTGTCGTTCTCCTATCGGGTGGTTTGAGCCTAGCGAGGCTAAGTTATATGGCACGGATCTGGTGAGAGATGCTTTGGAGAGGGTGAAGATAATTCAGGAGAGGCTCCGCACAGCTCAGTCCAGACAGAAGAGTTACGCGGATCAGAGGGCGCGAGATATAGAATTTATGGAGGGAGATAAGGTTCTACTGAAGGTTTCGCCGATAAAGGGCATTATGAGATTTGGGAAGAAGGGCAAGCTGAGTCCCAGGTGTATAGGTCCTTTCGAGGTGTTGAGACGAGTCGGAGAGGTTGCTTATGAGCTTGCCTTACCTCCCGCCTTATCAGGAGTTCATCCGGTCTTTCATGTATCCATGCTCCGGAGATATCATGCCGACTTTTCTCACGTGGTTGATTTCAGCACTATTCAGTTGGATGAGAAGTTGGGCTACGAGGAGGAGCCAGTTGCTATTATTGATAGGCA